>JASDQU010259397.1:0-10537 GCA_032191745.1 Picea mariana
ACTTGGAACAATCAATCATCAAACAATTTCAATGAAAGTAGATTTGGGATGGATCACTCCCCAAAAGATGCAACACATTAGTTTGGGAATTCGAAGGTTATATCGTCTTGTTTCATCGAGAGTCGCAATTACAAGCACTGAACATTTGAAAAGACATCGTGTGCTAGAACAAAAGTTCAAAGGGAAGCCTTCCGGTGATTATGCTTTGAGGACAAAGCATTTTTAAGGGGAAGGAAATGTTATGAACATAAAATATAAATAAATAGATATTCATAACATAATAATAGTTAATAAATAATTATTATTATTAATAAAAAGTCATGTCTCAAAGGACATGACTATTGGTAAATGGCACCCCTGCGTGGGTATATAAGCAGGCCCTCATTCTCAATTGTAATCATCTCATATTATATCTTATTATTCATTTATTGTTTACAGTCCTATATGGATTACTTTGTTATATTCCAAGTATTTTGGATAATTCATGTGTGAGCGAACTTTGTTCGTCTCATCCAGACACAAACTAATCTCCCTAACTTCAACAGAAAGCTAGAACAAAACAAGGCATAATACAAACTTCACCTTAGACTTCATTGTCATATAAACTAGTTCAAAGAGGGACAAATGCCATACCTTTTAAATGACGCTTGATCCTCGCTAGTGTCGTCCTTGTCGCTCCATCTTTGGATTTGTGAGATGGTGAAGTTGTTTAAGAAGCACAAACCAACAAAGAGAGAGAGAACAAAGATATATATATATTCCAATGAATTATATGTATAAGATCAAGGAGTTATACAATAAAAGTAAAGACACCTTTATAGGGAAGAAATGTATTGCTGCATTATATTAAATGGAAGTGGAGAATACAACCCATGCCTTGATGTTGCAAGGTCCCTTCCAATGTCTCTTTTCTCCAACACACACACCTTTGCTCTAATGCCTTAGATGAAGAAGATCCACAATCTGACTTAGAGAGTTAAAGAAAAGTTATCTTCAGTATAATCTATAGAATAATTCTTCATGCATAAGCAAGCCTTAGCCTTTTCCATAAGAGATTCCTCCTTATATAGGGTGAAAGAGGGATGGAAGAGGAGATTAGGATGATCCCACTAAATCAGAGAATCGATTAAGATCCAAACTGATCGGAGGCCACCTCATATTCTAGAATATTCCCTTCTAGAACATTTGTGAATTTCACTTTTCCCTTGTTTAAGCATCATCGCACCCTATGCAGAGGCAGTCTGCGACGATGCCGCAATCCATTTTTGGTGCAGCATGTGACGATCAAGCATCGTCGCACCCCAAGCATAGATCAGGGTGCGACGATCTCCTTTGTCATAGTTTTTAAGGAAGGAAAGCTAATCCACTTTTCTCATGGAGAAAGTATCTTCTAGTGTTTTCAGGGAACATGGAAGCGAGTCATGCACATATAGTCAGTTGATCATTGGGGTGACCAAAATAATGTGTAACAGAATGCCCCCCAAAGTACGAAGTTGGAACCTATGATAGCTTAAATACTTTGTAGAATGTGTGTGTCGAAAACAAAGAGTGCATCAGTCGGGAACCTGCAAATAATCAAGCATTTGCATAATAATATACCATCTTTTGAGGTAGGCATTCACATACTAATACTACAAGTGACTCTAATCATAAGTGTCAAGTGAGTCATAGCCACTAAACATACACTGTGGATCCATGTAATCATGATTCAGCATAGCCATGAGAAATACACTATGGATTTATGCTCTTAAAGAATTCAAATTCGGACATAGCCACGAGACATACATAGTGGATCTATGTGTTAGTACAAACTTATGAATACTTCGTCGAAACCAGGACCGATATGGTGAGATCCAAGGTCTTCGTTTACATCGTCCCTAGTATGAATCTAGCCATGTGATTACAGGTGTCGAAGTCGAACATGGAACAAACCACTTGATTACTGGTCATTAATGAAAACCATTAACAAGTGTGAGGGAAATCACCATTGATGTCAATGACTCCTAAGGTACTCTAGTACAATCCAAAGAGTGTGAATGATTGAGTTGAAGTCGAACACTCGATGAAATCTTCCAATCAAGGGCCAATGATGTGAACCCACCGTTGAAAGCGAAGAGACTTCCCATTGAGGCATGCAGGCTCCAAGGTACTAAATGATTTCTAAGTCTTGTTCCCGGATAATGAGTTGAAGTCGAGAGGAAAAGACTTGTCATAGAAGGGCCTTAATATATCGCCCATCTATGACACGAAATATGTAACAAATTTGAAGTAGATCAGAGTATGAAGTGATTCAGAACTGACTCAGGGAAGGCCGACATGGTAGAAAATTTATAACTGCAGATGGTCGACTCGATAGAAGGCTTGTTTAGGTTGGACTTCTCTTGAACATATGAATGAAATGACAATTGTCTTGGTAGCATTGACTCAAGGAGGACCCAACATATGAACCTGTGGATAGCCAAACGAGATACAAATGGATTTCCCAACCCGGATATAGTGATGAAGGGGGGTGTCATGTTCAAGAGCGACTTTATTGCCACTAACACAAATACAGATACATATTTCTTTCCCAATTTTATCCCACCATTTCTAGCGAGTACCACTTTCTTTTTACACAAGCTTGAGGAGGATAACATATGCTTGTAATGTAAGATCATCCTTCGGATGAGTCCCTCAAAGTATGTTTAACGAACCCTAAGAAGGACTGGTTCGGTCCCATATGGGCCTTTCAATGTTTGTTTTACGATTCCAAACAAAGAAAACTCAAGGGTCTTTCATGTTTAGAGAGTCTGAAAAACACTTAAAGAAAACTCCAAAATGTCCTTTTTCATAATTTAGTCTGACGAGACCGAAAAAGAGATAATCTACCGCTCATCAGACGTTTTCTTCAAATACTTTTATGAGTGTGAAAAGAACAAGATCGCTCGATTATCTTTTCATGTTTAGGGAGCTTGAAAAGAGTTTAAAGGATACTCCATATGGTTCATTTTTTGTATTACCAATGCAAGTTCGAAAAAGCGATAAAAGGTTACTCGATTGCATTCTCATGGTTTCACGAGCGTGAGAAAGAATTAAGATTTTGCTCAAAGTTTTTCCTAAAAAACCCTAAAAGTATATGTACATAAGAAAAACACACAAAAACTACCAAAAATGGAGGATCCATGTCAAACTTCTTGTCCTTAGCTATTTCAATCTGTAATGGAAACACTTTGCGAAGTTCATTAGACTTTAGGGCATAGGTAAAATATTCAAAAATAATTTAGTTTGCAATAAAAATGGTAAAAAGTAATAAAATAGGTCAAAATAACCCATTTACCATTTCATTTTGCAATTTCACCCAAATAGTGCCAAAAACCCTCATTTTCTTCCAAATTTCAAGCATTGATTCCAGAGCACCTGATGGACCATTTCACGAACCGCTTCCTTCAAAACGGTAATCTCTTTCCCCTTTCTCTTTTCATGGTTTAGAATTTCATTTTTAATGGTCTAGTTTTGAGTTAAGGTCGATTTTTTAGGATTCCTTGCGCTTTGAGATTGTCGCAGGCTCACACTATTGTGAACTGCGACGATCCCAAATCATCGCATGGGACACATAGCCAGGGTGAGAGAACATCGCTCTGTGTAAAAGCAAGCCCCTGCGATGACCGCAACTCAATTTTTGAAAAAAGAAAATGAATTAGGAAAACTACCAAGATTTGATTTTTTATAAATCTAATCATCCTTTGATGTTGCTTGGCAGGTTTTCCTCAGTCAAAATGTTCGAGTGGAGGGAACATGAGCACGAGGAAGAAAACTGATTTTTTGAGAATGACCCGGGCACTATCATGGCACTCTGGGAGTGTGGTTTACTCAAATTCTTCAAAACTCAGGGCATGAGAACCCAACTGAGACTGTTGGAGTATTTAGTCCACATGTGGGATGTAAATGAACAAGCCTTTCACGTGGGTGTGCATACACTCACCTTGGAGATAGATGACATTTAATTTCTGACGGGGTTATCTCACCGAGGCTCTCGGGTATCACTCTCGGGAAGCAGAGGTGGAGGAGAACCCATGGACTACTATGTTGCACACCATTGTGTGTCAGGTACAAAAAAGCATAGTGGAAAGGTTCCCATTAGGGATGTTCAACATTTACCATTGAGAACCATCTTCTATACTATTACCCAGATGGCAGGGAGTGCGGTTCCCCACATGACTTTGCAAAGACACTTCCAGTACGCTATAGAGTGTATGGATCCTCGGGTCTTCAATTAGTGTGAGGGTCTCTTGAAGAATATGAAGAAGCAACCGACAAAGTGTCGAAATGGTCGGTTTAAACAGTTTGTTTATGGATTCATTATAGTATCTTTCTTCCTGGAGAGGGTCCCCATCTTACATCTACAGGTGGAGTGGGGCATACTTGATCCACAAGATCCACAGATGAAAATATGGGTGGATTTGATGGCTCGTCACGGTGGTGTGCCTATCGTCAAATATGACGAAGATTTCTTCCAGTGGTTGAGAGATCAGCTAATCATGGTGGAAGACTATGCTTACGCCGAGACGGACTTCCGTGGGGATCCTGACTTAACTCTACCTGAGGGATCTCAGTGGGGAGACATAGGTAAGAAGAAAATTTTCATTATATGATGTTTTTGATATTTTAATTATAAAAAAATTTTGTCATTTATTCAAGACTAATCAAATGCTTTAAATAATGCAGATGTAACGCCTTATCGTCCTTCGAGATCATCTCCCATTTGGAGCTGAGGAGAGATAGGCATTGTGGCAAGTCGAGGAGTGGTTGTTGAGGATCTCGAGGAGATCATGCAGAACTTAGAGGGATTAACCATGAACATCCCTGATATCATGGTGGACGAACTTCCTCGGCGCTACCAGCACCATACAGTTTGTGTATCGGCATCTATTAGTCGACTGCTCCGTAGAATGGCACGGGCAGTCGTTTGTTATAACGAGCAGCATCCATGATGCTTTTGTATATGAAGCCATGAGCTCCACTATTTTGATATTTTGGTCTTAGGACAAATACTTTTTGTAACTTTTGACATATTAATATAAAGTTCCTACCGACTTACTTGTCTTTTTTCTTTTTTTAAGTGTGTTTAGATTTACAAATGGTGCAAATGTTTGTCTAACACATAATTAGCCAATGAATTTGTCAATGTGTTTAAACATATAGGAATATGTTGATACTCAATATAATCAAAATATCTTTCCAAGAGGTGAATTCTTAAGTATACCAATAACAATGTAGGACTTCGAATGGAATAAACGTTACTCAATTGCAGCACTACTAACTGTGAATCAAGTCATACAATAAGATGAAGGATGCCAAATGAAATGGCATCAGTTAATAATTCGATAATTGCACTGTATTCCGTGATATTATTAGTTGCACAACCAAGGAAAACACTGTGTAGACTGATCAACTCATATGTAACCGCATTGATAATCCATGTAGCATGCGCTAGGTTTTGAGTACTGTGACTAGCACCATCAGCAAAACCGATACAGGTTAGCAAAGACACCAACATATGGAAACCAAGCACAATGCAAGGTAAGCAGTTGAAAGGCGGAACAAAATATGAGAAAAGCACACTAGAGTATGATACACTAAAAATACAAAGCACTCATGCAAAAATAGTTTAAGCATAGTACTTCTTCAAGTAAAGCCCATTTCTAGGTTCACTCGAAGGAATTCCATCATAATATACCAGCTCATAATCCCCTTTCTCTAACACTCATTTAACGATATAAGGGCCAGGCCACATGGGCTCGAATTTATCGGCCCCTAATAAGTCACAATCATGTTCATAAAGGAGAAACAAATCACCCTCAGAAAAAATATGTGGTTTGACATGCTTGTCATATTGAGCTTTGACATGTTTCTTATGAGTTTCAATGACTAAAGTAGCATCACGGTGAGTCTCGTCTAATCGCATCAAATACAAGAGACGTTCCTCTTCGACAGAGGTGTTAGGGAGAAGTTCGACAACTAGATTCAAAGATGGGATTTCAGATTCAATCGGCAAAATAGCTTCAATACCATATACTAACTGGAAAGGTGTGAAAAATGTGGCAAATTTAACGGATGTTTGACAGACCCATAATGCCAAGAAGAGCATCGTGTTCCAGCTTGACTTTTGAATTCCTACCATCCGTCTGATCCATATTTAGGAGCGGAACGAACTGGTAATTAGACTGAATACAATAAACACAGAGATAGGAAGAATAACACAAATATCTAGTGAGCAATATCTTCTATTAAATAATGAAATAGGTTGAAACTGTAAAACAGGAGAACTGAAACTTGCTCAAATGGTGGTAGTTATCTCTGAGAAGAGATGTGGTTGCTACACGCATCCATGGGAACAAAATGGATTACAATGAGGCTTCAGAGGCCCTTTTCATATTACTCATGAATACCAAAACACTAGACATCCAAAAACCTAACCCTAGAAGGTGAAACACCAAAAGTCATGTGGGTCCTATGGGTAAGTTGGTGTAATTTGGTACTTCAACTTCCTAGGGTCATAACTTTTTCATACGACCTCTGTTTTAGGTGCGTGATAGCTCGTTGGAAAGATCTTTCAAAGAAATACACATTTTGTCATCAGACTTTGACTTCGTCTATAGTCTCACTGTAGCGAGCCAAAAAAACAACGTTTAGGGCCCCAAAACAGCCCTGAAAGTACAACAAGACGTGCTGACATGAAAACATACAAAACAAGCCAATTGGATTAGGTGAGAGGCCACCTGTATCCACCTGGAGAATGTGTGGGGATTCAGACATCCCCATAAGTGTAGAACTCACAATTATAAAATAGTACAGAAGGACGTATTGAACAAACACGAACACGAGGAGCCAATTGGAATAGGTGGGTGGCCACCAATATCCACCTAGATCAATCCTCCCCCCTTAGGAAGAAATGGTCTCCATTGTGTTGAGTTCCCCCAGAAGGTCAGAAAACTTCTGCTGGATTTGGCCCCTGGTGAGCTACTTGTCTTGGTGTAGGAGTTGCCCTACCTTGACAACCCGATATAGCTGGATATGTTGGTGGCGAGTGCCATTGACCTGTGTGTCCACGATCTGATCAGTGGATGCTTGATCCATGCAGTCAGGGTTGAGCTATGTTGGTGTCAGTTGTTTGACAATCTCATAGGTGTCCAATAATGGTGGAAAATATGGTCGAAGGAGGTCCACATTGAATATTGGATGCAGACCAAGGAAGGGTGGAGTGTTGAGCTCAAAATCATTGCTACTCACAGCCTTGGTGATAGTGTAAGGCCCATAACAAAGTGGGTGAAGCTTCTGATGGCGCCCGGTGAGACGCTCATTTTGCAAATGTAACCAGACTTTGTTGCCAACCTAAAATTGGTGTGGGACCCTGTGTTGATCATGGCACTGCTTGTACTTAGCATTGGATTTCTACAAACTCTTCTGGACCTATTGGAAGATGTGTTGAATCCGCGCAATGAATCTGGTGGCTTAGTTTATCACAAATTTATCAAAGGAAGATTTTGTCTCTGTGGTTACAAGAGGAAGTGCAACATCAATGGGTGCCAAGGGTTGGAATCCCAGACCCACCTGAAATGGGCTATGGCCGGTGGAATTATGGAGAGCCCTGTTGTAGCTGTGTTGGACATATGGGAAACCCTCGTCCCATGTATGGGGATGCTTTGAATTGTGCATGCGCAGGATGTGCAAAATCATCCAATTGACAACCTCGGTTTGGCCATCGGTTTGGGGGTGGAAAGCAGTGGATTTTGTGAGCTTGGTGTCCAACAAAGACCAGAGACTTGACCAAAAGGTGTTGAGGAACCTATTGTCTCGGTCAAAGATGATGGTCTGTGAGATCCCAAAGTGGACCCAAACTCGTTCGAAGAAGAGCTTGGTAGTATCTGTCATCGTGACATTCTTATTACAGGCTGTGATGATGGCCATCTTCAAAAACCGATCAACGACCATGAACACGCAGTCATTTCCATGTTTAGTGGACGAAAAAACAAACATGTAATCCATTAATATGGATTCCCACGGCTTCTCGAGAATAGGAAGAGGGGTGTATAAGCCTTGCTTCTTTATGGTTGGATTGGAAATGGCGCAGGCAGTGCAAGATCTGATATACTTGCTAACGTCTTGCCGATTTTTTGGACAATAAAAATGTTTCTAAAGAACGGCCACAGTTTTCTCTACGCCAAAATGTCATGCCACCCAACTGTAGTGGGCTTCCCAAATAAGCTTTGCATGCTCGCTTGTAGGAACACACAGATGGCCCAAGTGGCATAAGAGTTCATCCTGAATGTGAAAATTAGTGACAGTGGCGCCTATACCTAAGAGCTGATATGTGTTGGGGAAGTCTAGATCTTGCTGATAAAGTTGGGGGCACTCTAATGCTTCATGTCCACAGGACTGGAGCACAGTGGTGAGTGCAGCCACAAGAGGTCGACTAAGGCAATCAATGACATGATTGAAGATACTTGTATTATACTTGATGTTGATATGAAACTGTTGCAGGTAGGTGAACCACTTCTGATGGAAATCATACTACAATTTCCCATGTGTTCGTATGAACTGCAGAGGCTTGTGATCAATGTGTATGATCATCTCTTTCCCCATAATGTAATGTTTCCATTGACGGTAGGCTTGTACAATGGAATACATTTTCTTGTCATATGTGGGGTATTTCCACACAGTATCAGAGAGTGTCTCTCTATGGTATGCCACAGGATGCTCGTGTTGAGTGAGAACTACGCCCACATCATAGTCAGATGCATCAGTCTCGATCTTGAATGGTTGTTGCAGATCAGGCAAGGAGAGTACTGGAGCTAAGCACAAGCGATGTTTTAGATCATTGAATGCTTGTTGTTACTGCTTCCCCCATACAAAATTGGCCCTTCCATCTCCCTTGGTCACCAGGATGAGGGCCCATGCAATATGGGAGAATCCCAACATGAATCGTTGGTAGAAATTGGCTAGTCCCAAACATCTCCAAAGCTCAGTGAGTGTGGTCGGGGCTGGACAGTCATGGATGACTTGGATCTTAGTTGGATCAACATGTACCCCATGCTCATCAACAATGTAGCCCGGGTATTGGACCATGTTCATGCCAAAAGAGCGTTTCTCCAAGTTGGCATAAAGCTTGTGTTGCCAAAGAGTGCTCAAAACATGTTGAATATGTCGCATGTGCTCCTCCAATGTTCTGTTGAAGATGAGGATGTCATCCAAATATACTAGCACAAAGGAGTTGGTGAAGGGTCTCAATACATCATCCATCAACCTCATGAAAGTGGTTGGTGCATTTTTTAAGCCAAAGCGCATGACTAGCCATTTGTAGAGACCTTCTTTAGACTTGAAGGTTGTCTTCCAGACCTTAGTTGGTTCGATGGGAACTTGGTGGTAGCTAGACTTCAGGTCAATCTTGATGAAGAAATTTGCCCCCTTGAATTGGTTAAGGAGGTCATCAATCCTGGGAATGGGGTAGCGGTTCCTGACTATGATTTTGTTTAAGGCTCTGTAATCAATGCAAAGTCGCCAAGTCTTGTCCTTCTTCTACACCAATACAATCGGGCTTCCACAAGGGGAGGAGCTAGGTATGATGTGCCCCTTTTGAAGAAGCTCTTGGATCTAACGTCTGATTTCGTCATTCTCCGTCAGCGAGTGTTGATAGACTGGCCCATTAGGTAGAGGTGCACCTAGGGTCAGATCAATTGGATGCTTGACTTGGCAGTGTGTCGGTACCCCTATAGGTGAGGCGAAGATGTCTCTATTTTCTTCCACAATCCTATCCACCTAATTCTGTTGCAAAGAGAGGCATTGTGTAGAGGCCACGGATGTGGCGTCGACCTTCTTCTTACTATGAGCACGAATCACAAAGAAGACAAACTTCTCGATCTGTGAAATGACCTTACTGCATTTCTTAGCAGAGATTAAAGAAATAGTAGTAGGTAGTGCCACCTCTGGGATCATGTACAATTGTCTACCCAAAGTAATAATAACATTGTGGGGTCTAGACTAATACACAGCATGACACTTCCAAAAATATGGTTGTCCTAAAAGAACATCACAAACTTCAAGGGGAGCAATATCACACAGTACCTCATCTTTGAAAGGTTTAATGTCGTAGGGCAGACAACATTGTTAGCTGACACGAAGATCTCTTCCTTGACAAAGCTAGTCGATGGTGTAGGGTTGTGGGTGTGGTGTCACTTGCAGGTCCAGACATTTGACAACCTCTGCTGAAATCAGGTTCTTCTGACTACCATTGTCGACAATGAAATGAATCGGATCCCCCTTGACCCACATCTGCGAGTGACAGAGGCGTTCCCCTTCCTCTGGTTCTTCTGGTTCGCATGGCCAAAATTTGGTGGTAGCGACCATGGCACTGGGTTTAGCATCGATAATTCGCTTCCCTCCTTCAATATTTGACTCGAAATCAGATTTGGCCTCTAACTAGGAAGCCTTCAGCTTGGGCATGAGGGACTGCTTGGAGCGGCATTCATCGGTATTGTGCCAAGAAATTTTATGGTACTCA
>JASDQU010259398.1:0-11489 GCA_032191745.1 Picea mariana
TAAGAGGGTTGTCATCAAGCAAAGTATCTTTTCAGGGCTTGGCCATTTACCGGATAGGCGTCAGGCTGCCCCTCTAGATTCTGCAATCAGAAAGAACTGGGACCCAACTTCTCAGCAATTAAAAAAGGTCCAAGCCATAAGTTTTGAAATTTTGTGTGCTCTCCCTTTCCCTCATGCGGTTTATCCCATTTCAAGACGAGGTCACCTACTTCGAAATTCCTATCAGAAGCAGAGTTAGAATAGAACCAACTTTTAACCAATAGTTTATGTTGATCTAACTTACGTTTAGCTTGGGCTCTTACCTCTTATAGCTTCATCAAAGAGTTAATTCGGTTTTCTAAAGGGGGACAATCTTTTTATCGAATTTTCTGTGACAATTGTAGTGAAGGAAGAAGAATGTGTGGTGGCAGAATTGCTTCTCTTCCATAAAAAAGAAAAAAGGGGGAGTTACCTACAATAGCTTTTGGCGTTACCCTATCATCCCACAACGCGTTTAACAGTGCATTGTGGCAATTTTTTTGATTTTCAGCCACCATTCTCTTGATGATTTTAATTAAGTTCTTATTTGTTGATTCTGCCAATCCATTGCCCTGGGGGTGATAGTTAGCAGAATACTTCAATTTAATTCCTTTTTCCAAAGAGAACTCACTCATCTCAAGAGATGATAAATAAGAAGCATTGTCGATTACTAAACAATCAGGTATACCAAAACGAGTGATAATATTCGAATTTAGAAAGGCAATTACCTGACTGGTGTTGACAGTTCTTAACCTGACAGCTTCAAACCATCGGGTAAAGTAATATGTGGCTGTTATGATGAAATTATACTATTGTGAGGATGGGGGGTTGATCGAACCTATGATATCAAGGCCCCACTACTAAAAAGGAGAATCTATTGAAACATGCTGCAAAGGAAAAGATGGTTTTTGTAACCGCCCTGATGCTTTCTGACAAATAATACACTTACGAAAAAAAGCATGGGCATATCTAAAAAGTGTGGGCCAGTAATAACCGGCTCTTAAATCCATATGGGAAGTGGTGTCACCACCAAAATGATCGCTAGATTCTTCTGTGTGCAATTCTAGTAAGACTTTTTCTGCTTCGTCTTTCTCAAGACAGCGCATCAGCACACCATCAAAATTTTGACAAAACAGGATACCATTAACCAAATGAAAGGAGGAAGAATTTAATATTAATGCTCTTCTTTTAGTGGGATCCAAGTGACGGGGGGATGACCCATGTTCAAGACAGAATCTTATATCATCATACCAAGGACTGACAGAGTTTTGTGCACAACAGATTTCATTTTGGTCGTGTTGTCCTAGGTTTGACTCATCACTTTCTTCTTGATGTCCTGCTGCTGAATCAAAAACTAACTTGCATAACCCTTGGCCTCTCACTATTTGAGCTAGGGTAATTTCTATGTCGTACTCCTGCAAGGAGGTGACCCAGTTAGCCCTCTTTTCACCTAGTTCCTTCTGCACTAACAGGTTCCTGACGGCTGGATAAGGGACAATAACTTTCGTCCTTGATTTCAAAAGATAAGATCGAAAATGCTTAACTTCTTTGAAAACAGCGTAGGCTTGTTGATATACTATTGGGTAGTTAATTTCAGTGCCTTTGAAAGCAGATCTCATAAAGGCGATGGGTACTTCATTATTCCCTGTGTTCTTTTGAGTTAGGACGGAGGCATAGGAATGGTCAGAAGCAAAAGTATAGAGTGTGAAGTCTTGAGAAAAGTCAGGGCTCATGAGAGAAGGAGCGTCTATTATGGCCTTCTTTATTGCATTAAAATCTTGATTTTCTAGGGGTCCCCAGTGATATTGGGTGTCTTTCTTAATTAAATTATGTAAAGGCCTGACCATTTCAGAGAAACTAGGGACGAATCTTCTCATGAAGTTAATCTTGCCTAAGAAATACTGCATAGAATTTTTGGATGTAGGAGGGGGAAGTTTTGCGATGAATTGAGTCCTTTCGGGGTCGATAATCATCCCTTCGCTCGACACAATAAATCCCAAGAGTTTACCCTATTCTACTGCAAAGATGTATTTTTTAGGATTCAACGAGATGCCGTATTTGCAAAATCGCTGTAGAACGACTCGTAAGTGAGCTAGATGATCGGTTTTGTTTTTAGAGAATATGGTAACATCATCTAAGTAAACTACGATAGACTGATTCATTAGGCTTAGGAAAGCAATGTCCATTGCTCTCTAGAAAGTGGCACTGGCACTAATCAATCCAAAGGGCATTTTTCGATAAGCATAGGTGCCCCAAGGGGTGTGGAAGGTAGTTTTAAGTTGGTCTGGAGGAGACATCAGGACTTGGTTGTACCCTCAGAAACCATCCAGTAAGGATACCCTCTCAGACCTAGATACCTGTTGAAGGATCTGTTCCATGGGTGGGACAGGATAGTTGTCTTTATCAGACACTCTATTAAGGTTTCAGAAATCGACGCATAGTTGGATTTCCCCACTTTTCTTCCGGACAGGGACAAGGTTAGAAACCCATTGAGTGTGCTTAACAGGAAAAATTATCTTAGCATTTAGGAGCTTATTCAATTCTTTTTTAATGGTTGGTTCAAGCTTAGGGTGCATTTTTCTCAATTTTTGTTGGAAGGGCAAGGTTTGGGGTTTCATAAGAATGACATGTTGTATGATGTTGGGGTCAAAAGTTTTAAGGTCATCATACGTCCATGCAAAGACATCTTTAAATTCTTTGAACAGTTTAATAAATGTAGCTTTTTCTTGTTCAGAACATCCTACCGCTAGATTAATGCACTGTGGGTTGTCCTTAGTTCCTAAGTTTACTTTTTCATATGATAATGAGGAACTATTGGTTTCACAATTGACCGACTTTTTAAATTTATCTTGAAAATCATAAAACTTCTCTAATCTAACTATATATTTAGGGATCGAATTTACCATGTCCGATGAAGATTCAGGAGTTCTTGGATCTGGTATTACTGTGAAATCACACAAACTGTCGTCATGCGTGCGTTCGTCTATCACTGCACCTTGAAAAGTCTCCTCCATATGCAGAAAGTTAATAATCTATTGATCGTCGTCAAAGACTCTCCAGTTCGTGATGTTGTCGAGAATAGATGGCCGAAACAACAGTTTGATGGAGAATATGTCCGGGGACAAGCCTTCTGCAGGAAAGAGGTTAGAAGCTACGTTAGCTAATAGATCTTCTTCAGAGTTATTCAATCTAGGAATAGAATTTATATTGAAAGAAACAAACTTATTCATTAAATTCCATACCTCGGATTGGTAGCTTTTAAGATGCGGAGAAAGATAGTGGATAGAATCTCTTACCTGTATAACCACGATTTCGGAATCCCCAAAGATAGTCATGTTTTGAATGTTAATATCAAAAGCTTTTCTGAGACCTTGCAGTAAATCCTCATATTCTGTAATGTTATTAGTACATTCAAATTCTAGCCTACATGCAATCAATGTTTTGTTACCTGACAGATCGATAATAAAGCAGCCTGCACCATCTCCTTCTTTGGACTTTGACCCATCGAAATAAAGAGACTAAATTTGATTTTCATCGGGTACATGAGACCGTTGTGTAGAATTTGTTAACTTCACATATGCTACAATATCAGACTGCTTTTCTAGATTGGTGATAGCTGAATTCTCGGCCATGAAATTGCCGAAAAAGGTATCCATCCCTTGTACTTTGGGTGAATCAGTAGAAGGTGTAAATGGTTCATTGGGATCGTTCAAATCTGTGACCGTGAACTTAAGGTAGCGTTCACGATTTACCTTGATCTTGTTGGGCTTGCCGTTCTCTGGAAGCCATAGGTGAGACCAATCTGTCATGAAATAGTCGTGTAGCTGCTCTGACCAGTCCCTGTTTAAAAACAGACCATACACTTCTGGAATATCCACGACAATAATATCAATAAATTGATGAACCTTGGGGTTAGAGGACAATCTTATAAGCACATTCTTTATTTCGCCTATAACTTTAGCATTGGTCCGATCAAGTTGTATGATTTTCAAGGTGGATGGTTCAACCTAGGTGTTAATATTTTGGCATACAGACCATGGCATCACGTTGGATGATGCTCCTGAGTCCACCATACAATTGTGCACGTTTCTATTAGAGATTTCAAATGTTAAAAAAAATGGAGGTACATTTTTGCAAGTGCTAAGGTTGGTAGTTTGTGGCTTTTTATTCATAGTTTCTAAAGCTAATTTGTCTACATTATTTACATTATTGACAGGGAGGCTTCCTTTATCTTGAGGATCAAGATTATTTTTAGTGGAAGTCTTCTGAGGAACTTTGTTCTGCACAACCTTGTTACCACTTGAATTACCATTTTTGCCATTCTCTGAGATATTCTATAACATTTTTTGTAGCAGAAATGGAAATTTCAATAACTCATAAACAAAAATGTTAGCTCTCAACTTTTTAAGATCTTCAACTACATCATAATCTAAGTTGGAGTTCACATCACTCTGTTTAGTCTCAGCTGGTTTAGATTTCTTTGGGGGGGAATTCTTATCATTTTCAGAAGAAGGTTTGTTTGCGGTATTACTCCTAGTATTGTAAGGATGAACTATCTCAAAGTTAGCTTGGAAGATGCTATCTGAGAAGTGTCCAAAAATATTTGGAGAAGACTCCTCTTCTTGAACTGTCTCTTGTTCAACTACCTCCTCAGGAATCTCAGGAGGCATCAAGTTATACTAGGCCTCTAGAATTGTTTGAAGGGCGTATTGGAGACTTTCTAGATTAAGGCCCTCGGTATTTGGATTAGGTCGGTTGGTGGGAAAAGGTTTCCTGAATGGGGGTTTGTAAGGTCCTTTTCTTGAGGAAGCTTCTTCGGCTGTCCTTTCAAGTCTATAAATTGATTTGACAGTTTTTGCACAACTTTAGTTAATTTTTCTAAATCCAAGATTTCATGTTGTGTTTTATTTTGAGTAGGTCTAGGGAGGATTTCAATCTTCTTTTTGGAAGAAGAACTAGTCTTTCTTAGATCATTTAACCCAAATAGCTATACTTTGATGCAGGGCTTTAGTATAGTATGCTATTATAAGATTCTCGACAGGCATGGAATCCGTAGGGATTCAGTTTTTATGTGTTAAGAATATTTGATTGAAGTCTTTAAATTTCTCTTTAGGGTTCATTCTTAAGTTAGAAAGATCCATGACTAGGACTTCCGGAGGCTTATCATCTCCAAACTTTTCCAAAAAGCATGACTCAAACTTTTCCGAAGACACGATGGTATGGGGTTGCTGGGAAAAGTACCATGTAGATGCATTGCCCTCAAATGTATAGGGGAACAACCTACAGACTACGTCTTCATGTTCGACATTGCGGAGTCTTATGGCTAACATAAAAATTTTGATGTGATCTTCAGCAATTTGTTTTGAGCCAGGGTCAAACTTGGGAAGCCATTTCTCCAGATGTTTAGGTAAGGGATGTTGAGCTCCAGGTACAACTATAGCATCCTGGTCAACCCAAGGTCTATCAGGATTGTTCTGGTTTGCCATTGGTGTAGTGGGTGTGGAAGGTTGAGAAGGGGAATTGCCTTCGTCAGAAGAATCTCCTCTAGAAGAGGATGGAGATGATGGAGGTGGTGAGGGAGGTACTCCATATCCCCCTGCAGCAGGAGTGAGGATTGGATATGTAGAGTTCACTGTGAGATTAGTGCCTTCGAGTTGTTCTCTGATATCAGAGAAATCTAAAGGTTGGTCCAAAGGTCGATTGGGTTGCCTCAAACGGGCTAAGGCACTATGAGTTCTTATGAGAGATTGGCGGACAATATCTTGTATATCACCACCTGTAGGATTTGGGGTTGCTGGCTCAACTGTGATCCGTGGATCGTCAGTTGATGTGGTTGTTGCTTGAGGGGGAATGTTATCGTTTGAATGACTTCTTGTCACTATAGGTGAGAAATTAGGTGGTGAAGGAGTCTTACGACCGCCTCGTGCCATTAATTAATTTTAGGCCTTCCTTCTAGCGCCATTTGTTGACGGGCGAAATTGATCGTCCGTCAACTGGGAGAGTGGATCCGGTCCGGGGTTGTCTAAATAACCCAATCCGTTTGGGATAACCCACCCTGACAGGTTTAGCAGCTCTGTTAGCCGATCTAAGTCCTAAGAAAACAAAAGAAAACTACTCTAAATAAACTAATCTAAATAAATAAAACAAACTAATCAATAAATCTAAACTACTAGTATATACAATTCACTATATAAACTATAATAATTCTATGAAATTCAACATTCAACTATCAACTGGATCAATCTTAATCACAAATGTACAATATTTATAAATCACAGATTTATAAGAAAACTTGGAAAAATCAATTGCAAACTATCCTGAGACAGCGAAACTGTTTTTTGATTTTTATAGTTTTATGAGAAAGAAATAGAATAAAAACTAACTATCTAAACTAAGCAATTAAAAACACTAACTCTAACTACAAATCTAAACTATGCATAAATCTGTCTAAACTACTTAAATAAAACTAATAAGCTAACCTGTGATAACGCTTTCCAATTTGTCCTGTGTAAAGAATCCAGTTTAGTTGTTCGATGAGAGGAAACCCGCATCAATCCTCTCCTAGCCTCTAGTAAACAGTAAGCAACAGTTCTCTTTTGAATATCAATAATAGAACAAACAAGACATAAAAGTCACAACAATCTTATGATTTACAAATCATAACATTTAGATAAATCCGCGTGCAAGGATTTGTATAAAATGATTCAATTAACGAAGAAGAGAAATCAGTGATTCATTAACTGAAACAAAGTAATTGTTGTATCTTTAAATAAGATAGATTAGATATGGATTGCACATTAATCAAGTCACATCAGCCTACAATAGATTACGATAGTTAAAGTAGTCTATAATCAACTGCAAAATGATATGAATAAAACTTGAAACAAAAGCTTGTTATATTGAAAGCGAAAGCTGTTACAAGACATCAACTTTCATCTCAGCATGTATCATAAATCCATAGTCTGGTTCTCCCACAGTGAGGATGATGAGTTTATTACAAAAATTGAAAAGTATTTAAAGACCTCCCACAGGGTAAAACATCCTTGCGGGAGTTATCAAAACAATTTACACAAATCTGGGAAAATATCCCAAGTTTCTATTTCTAACTCAAACTAACAACTAAAAAATAAAAACTTTATCACACAAATATCTCCTATATTGTCACAGCATGCCCAAATTGATCATTGCAAATTCGTATGTACCTGAACAAGGACAATAATAGACAATATTAGAGGATATTTTATTGATAAAATTGATAAAAATCTAATTTCTAAGACTAGCTACAGAATCTTGTGATTCTGTAGCTAGTCTAAATTAAACACAAAATCGTATTAAAACCAATTCAAAACTCAAAGAATTAAATTCAAACTACTAAGAAAGTATCTAATTGATATTTGAAAACCAACAAATCATTCAAATCAAAAACCATTATGCTAATTTGAGAGCAAACAAGATTATGATCAATAGAATGATTACAAAGATACATGTACTATGTTCCACTTGTTATCACAGTTTTGGGTAAACAGAATCGCATTAGATACTTGACAGCAATGAAATCGTTTTCATAAACTAATTGAAATCGACACAAATAGTTGCTTCAACCATCAACAAAATCATTGTTGAATCCAAACGAAATCAACAGGATCATTTTTCAAATTGATATAACTATATTAACATATACAAATGACCATGATATTTGCAAACCAAATGAAAACTTGTATGTAAATTGAAACAAATGAAATCATAAACGAATTAATCAGTTGATAACAGGATATATGGGATCTATCAAATGTTCGTCATTTCCAATTAGAAGCAGACAGAATCGATTGACAGTCAACGAAATCAATACTTGAATCAATTTCAAAACGAACTATTAGCTGAGTTTTCATATGAATTCAATCATAGACAAAATAATTTTTGAAAATCAAAACCAACAGAGCAGCATCAAATCTATTTTTTATATCAATCTAACCCAATACAGGCAATTGTGCTAACTCAAGATGCGCAGCAATCAAACTAATCGAAACAGTTGGTGTTTGACACAGTCGTTATGAATCAACACAACTCCACGATTTTAGCGAATAGATCCTTTGCGTAGGTTGAATGTAACCAGAACCCAAACAAAAATATCGATTCAATACAAAACAAATCCTTTTGTGGTTAATTGAAGTCAACAGTGTTGTTTTGAGTTTATTATACTACATCGTATTGATCAACCCAGTCACTAATAATGACGCATAACACATATAAAGCATCATACCAATTCAAACCCATGAAATTGTTCCAAAATCAAATCATAAGATCTAAATCAGAGCCGATAGAATCCAACCACAACGAAATCATGCCAAATCAAAACATAGCCGTGCTCAGATTTTAGCACAAAAATCTCCTATATTTTTCAGATACAATCAAAATCAAAACGAAAACAAACCTCATTGATTTGGTTAATTCAAACCAACATAATTGTTCAAAACAAATCAAACCCAATGAAAACCAATCAATTGCTAAACTGGGCACGACCAAATCGCATAACCAAATCACAACCATATTTGACTTTAGTAAAATGAATCTATTGTACCAGATCCATAACATAACCGTTTTTGACAATCAAACTATGAAAGAGTCATTTCGAATAATGAATAGAACTAATCGAAACCCAAAACCAATTCATTATATTAATCTAAGAAATTCATAAAATGAAATTGATATTGAAATTCATACCTGTATAATCAGAAAACAACTTGGTCATGATAATTTGGAATTGACGAAGGCTGTTGCCGATTTGACATTCCTAAAAACAATCGAACCAGTGGTTTTCTGCTTCTTATCATTAGCTTGAAGTCTGTCCCTTTCTCTCGACAGTACTGTAACTTTGTTTTCCAATGATTTTATCTTTGACTATAATACGAGCATGTCAGTGTAGTAGCGCTCCAGCCACACATCACATTGGCTGCATGATGTCTACTCTGGCTTCGAAATAACATTCGAGGGTTTGTTCAGATCACCGAGGGTTTCATTATGAAGCTTGATTCCTGGGTAATTAGGATTTTTCTTTAGGTATGGGGGCAAATTAGAAACATAGTCATAGGGTGGCTTGGAGCATAAGCCTTGGGAATAAGGGTACTCTCCAGTTAGGAAGCGCTCGATATTGGAGTCCGAGTCCTCGCTGAGAACTATGGGCTTTTGCTCAGTGTTTGGCTTAGGTTTATTCCGGGCAAGTCTCGATATTAATTGAGCATTTTGTTTACCTTTGCTATCGACAACAAGGTTACCCTTGACCTTCTTACTCCCAAGCTTCTTTACAGCCTCCATCTTGTCTGTTATGATGTCCGGTAGGTCTATATCAGGGCCAACTGAAGGTTTGGGAAGGGGGAGTAGGACATGGAAAGGCACAGGTGGTCCGACCATAGTCTCACTAACCATGGATTTGTCGATTTCGACAGACTCTGAATCAACAAAGCCATTTCAAGAGAGAAAAGATTGCCAATTATTGCTGTGAAGATTTAAATGGTGAATGACGATGAGTCTAATCAAGCCATGGTGAAAAAAGATGTTGTTATCCTTCTCTCATTTAAACCTCTTAGCCATTTTGTAAAGACTATGTAGGAATTAAAATGGCATGTTCAATGGATAGCCCATGAAATTCATCAATAGTCGAAGGTGATAAAGAAAAACCAATCCATACAGACCCTCACATGTCACAAATTGTTTAACCATTATCAAAAGATCGTTCCACCTAGGTTTAAGTGTGGAAATAGGCATACCTTTGTCACAGGATGTGAACTTTCATGATATAAATAACAATGGCCATGGCACCTCATCAAATTTAGAGTTTTTAAACCATCGCTGGCCCGTGGCTAATAATCCTGTGGCAGAGCTAATGAAATATTCATTGAGTTCAAGATGAATGTCACCTACTTTGGCCCTACACCCATCAAAGGTAAGGGCGAATTGTTGTGCAACAAACATATTGAAACCCTCGAACCTCTGTACAAACATGAGCCAACCACTATCTTCTAAATCCTTACGGGCGTTATCAAAGAGTAACATAGCTTGACTACCGTTCGGTTCTATTCGTACCACCAGTGCCATAGACAAGAGCACACGGTGAGCGATGTGAATGAGCTAGGGTTTAATTCACAGCACATGCAGGGGCAGAACGCTCACAATCTTACCCGAAACTAACAAAGGTGAAACAGGGATAGGGATAGACATTAATGACATATCGTGCGAAGGTGGTGGAGCTAGTTGATACATGTAAAACAGTCATAGCTAGAGTACAACTGCCGACGCAAATAACTATTCAAACCACTATTGTATAGGTTAACAATTATGCCATTGAATCAACCAATGAAATCAATGGTAAGTGGATTAAAAAATTGCACGAGCAATATTTACAGTTTCAAAACCAAAGCAATAAATCAAAATCGCACCAAGGGTTTGATTATGTGACATGTGTTGTATAGAATGATTTATACTAGGATTTTAACCATAACACCAATGTGTTTTTATGAAACCAATGTGCCATGTGAATCAATGAAAGAACATGTAAATCCATTAACCAATGCATCAAAAACTCAATCACTCATGAAACGAAACTATATAATCAATCAAAGAATGTCAAATGAATACAGGTCAAGGGGTCTTGCCAACTGTATAACAATGAGTAAATTGGAAACACAATGGGTAGATCGACAAGGAAGATCGCAACAATTCAGTGACAATTTTAATGTGACTTCGCAAATAAAGTTTTCACACTTTCAGTCATGAAAAGAAGAACAAAGGTAAGTGTGCAAACACACATAAAACAATAATGTTGTTTTATTGAAGATATTGCAATAAAATCAAAGTTTGCTAAGCACTGGTGAAGGTAGCTTATAAGAACAGTAAAAAAATGTGAATTGGCTGCCAACAGGTTCGCAAAGGAGAACCTCATGTTGAATGTTATCCTTTAAAGTTCCTACAAATACATCAATCAAGTGCTCATCTTTAATATCGGTTTCCTTTATATTCAATCTTTGGAAGTTCTCAATGTGCTCGGTAACTGAACCCTTTTGCTTGAGATTTATCAATTGGCTAAAGAAGGTATCTCTCCTTGTACCCTCATAGTGTGCTATCATTTCTTCCATGAAAATTGTCCAAGTGACGAGTGATTTATGAGAAAAAAACCATATATACCATACAAATTGATTAGGTTCTAAATATACAAAAGAAATTCATACCTTTTGTGTATGTGGCACATTATGGAGATCAAATAATTTCTCCATCTGAAGTATCCATGTGATTGGGTCCTTGCCATGAAAATTCCTCATATCAATCTTAGGAACATGGTTGGTCTTCAAACCAAAGTTGGAGTTTCTCCATTCTTGATTCACCTTCCTTGTGTCCTCATCATGAATTTCATGGGATGCATTTTCACTTTCAGGTGTCTTCTCTGTTACGAAAATTTTCAATACTTCCATGATCTCCCC
>JASDQU010259399.1:2245-13706 GCA_032191745.1 Picea mariana
TCTATGCATTCTCATCAAGGACAATACATATTACATTAAATCAATCATCAATCAATCAATCCTTTGGCATCAATCAATTACTTGACATCAATCAATCAAACCATTGGCATCAATGACAACATGATTCGACAACATATTGCATTCATTTGAGTGTTTCGTGTGCTCATTTTCTTGTTTCTTTCATTTTAGTTTCATTCATTTCCATAATTTTTAGTGTTACAATAGTAATATTATGTTGGCAAATGTCTAATAGGCAGCGTATGCTTGTCATTGATGGTAAGTACAACAATGAAGATGGCAGGATGAGAGTGTGCATGTGAAGACTCTGCAGAGGCACAGAAGTCCAAGAATCCCTTGGGGATTCGGAAGTGAAAGATCAGGAGGAACAACGTCGAGGAGAACATGCACAACAAAGCTCAAGATACAGGAGTTCGCAGAGGAGAAGGAAGACAGAGATCGACAGCCATTGGATCTCATTCATAAATCCCATCAGCCGTCAGATCAGACAGGAGCTGCACGAGGTTTACCATCGGGAAAAGCCAAGGTGAAATCCCAAAAGGAGGGTTGACTCATCGGGGTTTCACATATCGGGAATCCCGTGAGCCAATGCATTGCGGCATTGAAAAGCTCAAAACCCCGACGAGTGGTAAGACTGCGGTCACGGGGATAACGGTCATATGGGCCAGGAGCCTAGCTAGGAGAGCTAGTGCATAAAGAGCACGTCGGAGTTTCGAGGATCACATTTTGGAAATGTCAAAGAAACAATGCAACAGGAATCCCGATTTCTCGATATGAAAATCCCAGTGCAATCTGAGCCGTCAAATCAAGAACACATCTAAACCGTCGACCCGACTCATGTCAGCAAACCACGTCAGCTAGGAACACGTGTCACAACCAGGTAATGACAAGTGTCAGAATGATTCAACATTTTAGGCACATGTAAGTCACGAATCAGAGTGACACATGGTAGTATTCAACACGTGTCAATCCATGTGTGACATCAGCAGATGGACACCTTGTCGGAGTTTCAAGGATCGAGTGTTGAAGTTATCAAAGAACATTGACATCAAGAATCCCGATATCGCGATATGCGAAATCACGATGTAATCTAAACCGTCAGATCAAGCTTTTATCTGGACCATTGATTCCATTCAATGGAGAGGCATCGGGGATCGAGAGTTGGACATGACAAAGATTATTGACATCAGGAACCCCGATTTCCCGATATGCGAAATTGTGATTTAATCGCAGCCATTGAATAGAGATCAAATCTGGACCGTTGACATAACTCCATATCGGAGTTTCACGGATCGTGACATCAAGAGAAATAGAAAACAAGGCAACAAGAATGCCGAAATCGTGATATGCGATATGGCGATTCAATCACAACCATTGAAGCAAGCTTGGATCTGGACCGTAGATGTAACTCCATATCGGAGTTTCGGGGATCACGACTTGGAGAGGCAAGAACACAATGCAATAGGAATGTCGAAATGCCGAAACCTGGTTTAAAGGAAAGATTAATAAAGCTCATCCAACGGCGTAGATTAACCTGAAGGAGATCTGAGGGCTATTGTTGCACGACACAGTGAAACTGCTAGAAACCATGAATGGTTTCTACCAGAGGATGCGAAGATACTTCGGGATGACTGACAGAGGAGGTGAAGAGTCTCTGAGAGGAATGAAGATGTTTGTGGAGGTGATTGACAGCTGATGAGCATTGAGACCTATAACTGAAACAAAGAAGGTGATTTTGACTGTCACAGAGAAGACGAAGAGTCTCAAACTGCCAGAAAGGCTGAGGAATCTCAGTATAACATACAGTGATGCTGGACACATGGGGCGAACCACCAGAGAAGCTGAAGAGTCACGATGATGATCAGACAGAGCACTCGAGAGGTGGAGCATAACGGTGCGGAGTCATCATGCAGAGGCATTGCGAACATTGCATGCACAAGGTGCACATAAGCTATAAATACACAGTACAAAGAATAGATGGGGTTGCTGTTGCTGTTGGAGTTTTCTATGGTTGTTGTTGGTAAAGGTGATTCATGTGTGAAGTAGGATCAGAGTGCAGCAGCTGAGTAGCACAGAAGAGGAACGATGTAGTGAATGGACATGGCGCACAGAGAATAAAGAGTGGAAGAACAAATGACGCAAGTGATGTGTGCAGGAAGGCAATGAGGCAGACAAAGTAAAGAAATGCAGCAGAACAGTAATGAGTCTGGTAAGCGATTGTTGAACATTTTATCACTGTAATAAGTTTCAGGAGCAAAGATTAATATTTCAGGGTGGTTGGGAGGTGCTCAGGAGGACTGTTGTCCTCAGAGGTTCAAGTGGGTGCTTGAACACAGGGAGTTGGTGCTGCCTTCTAGTTGGTGCTAGAGAACACAGGGAGTCGGTGCTTCCTTCTAGTTGGTGCTAGAGAAACCAGGGAGTTAGTGCTTCCTTCTAGTTGGTGCTAGAGAAACAAGGGAGTTGGTGCTTCCCTCTAGTGGGTGCTAGAGAAAACAGAGAGTTGGTGCTCTTAGCAAGTTGCAGCTTGCAAAACTGAGGTTGTAGCCTCATTGTGAGTTGGTTCTCATATGTATGATACTGTAAAGAATGTAATCATTACTTATCATATAAAGAAAAAGAGGTTTTTACCCTGCATGGGTTTCCTAGGGAAATATTTGTCTCTGTGTTTCTCATATATGTGAATGATGCTGAAAGTGCCATTGTTTATTTCCCTGCATTATTGTGATCATCATTCAGTGTCTCTACAAAGAGGTTAAAAGAATCATAATTGTTTAAGCATGGAAACAACTGATTCACCCCCCCCTCTCAGTTGTCTAACATATTAAATATGATATCTAAGTCAATAAACTACATAATAAAAGATATTAGAATATTGCGAGATTTGTTGTGATGAATAATTCTAGTGGAATATCAACGATAGTTTATGGTAGTTCTTAATTTAGTGATTTGGGGTTAGGAAACTTGCAGAGTTGATTGGAGGCATCAAATGACACTTTTGGGGGTGAAATATTTGTGGGCTTACTGTCGTAGAGAAAATTGTCTATGGATAGACAAGCCCTCTCAATGACCTTATTATAGTTAGTGATATATCATAAGATAGATTACTATGTATTCCACCTAGATCTAATGCATACATATAAATTATGCTATGATAAATGAGAAGGAGGATATCTTACCGTTTCCCTATGTTTTTCCAATTATATCCTTATGGAGAAGCTCCTCTGATCCAACTCCTATGAAACCTCTTATATCTTCTACTTACACACAAGAAAAACAAAAAACCTTCCTCAAACCTTTGGCACATGAAATATAATTGTATGCAAATATATCTCATCTAATACCTCAATTTATACTAGATATACCAAAGACAAGAACACCACACCAATGATTTAAAACATTTTTGGAGAGGAGAAATAACATAGATCTATATTGATAAATGATTTACAGCAAGCATATATTACCTTGAATTTCTTGTTTCATTCCTTTCTCCAAGTTCCTTGAGCTCTCTCTTATCTCACCTATTATTTCAGTCTCCACTTATGTTGATGCCCAACACCCAACACTATTGCAATGGGATGACAAAGGAATCTCCAATTTCTCTCCATCAATGTGAGGACTTAAACTAAGTGTATTATGTATGATATTAGATCACCATTCCCCCAATTGGGCCTCTCTTTATAGGAATGCAGAGAATCTTAGAGATAGATTTAAGGCATGTAAACTAGGTGAAAATAGGTCATGCACAGGTTCCATGATCAATAATGCATCATGGCCAACCCATCTCTCATTTATCTCCTTGGAACCTCTCCAAATATAGAAAAATGAGGGGTTGGTTGTGGGTTTTGTATGGACAAACAAAAATTGACCACAAGTTTAGTATGAGAAACATGCAACCGACCACTTTTCTTCCTAGAAAAAATGTGACCAAGCTCAAATGTGGTGTTTTTCAAGAAATTTCTTAAGTACAACTCATGATTTTGAAATAATAACATCATTAGGTTATCTTAAATTCCTAGGGTGACAAATACAAGTGGAGCACTTACCTCTATCCCCCCAACATTGTTCTACACACCGAAATGTTTTCAAAAGTGAGAAATTCACCACATCATAGTTTGTATGTGAAAATTATGCCTTAGACAAGTTGACCTACTATGTTGAGCACCATGGTACTGAGTGGATTCTATGTCAACAGCCAATACCCACACATGTGGGCATAGTCATGTGTGGAATTTCAAAAATATTCTAGAGGGTCCAAACCCTAACACTAATTGAGGGTTGAGGCATGCAAAAACCTATCCCTAATCCTAGATGGTTGTTGGCATGTAGTGGGTAGACCTAGGACTGAACATGAATTCACCAAAAAAACCATTAGATACCATCCCTTTTGGAATCACCCGCAAGTAGGTGAAGTCTCACTCGAGGTATCTATGGGAACTACAGGAACTAGGTTTCTGCAATTATGAAGGGATGGGAGGCAGTCCTGACAACCATTACACTTAACATTAGTTCATTATATATTATGTCATGTGTGAAGAAACATAATAACATGAAACCTATTTAGAATAATAGACATACATCATATGCACGTAATAAACAGAACAATAAACACATCATGACACAGAGACACCATCTTTAACATGGTTCACCCAAAATGGGATACTTCCACAATGACCGACTTCTTATTATATTATTCAAAATTGTTCATTACAACATATGTGAACTACACTCATACATTATGCCCTTGTCATTCTCCTATCTCTCTATATATCTCCGTCGCTCTTCACTCTTTCATCCTTGCATACATTGCATACTTCCACTCTCTTACATTTCATTACATACTAAGCTACTTCTATATCCCAAAAATCTTACATATTTATACAATCACATTAGGTCTTAGTCCATATCAATGGACCCAACATGCCTAATGGCTTCAACGATCTTCCTTCCTTTTGTGCAAGTTAGTCCCAAAAGCGCACCAACTGTATTTCTTTATTTTGTGTGTGCTATGCAGTTCCCAAAACTGGTCCCAAAATCCTTTCCCAACAGGCCCCCAACACTCACCTATGGCTTGTCCCAATCCACTTAGCCCTTCTTCTCTTCCCCCTTCCATGTCACAACAAACTTCTCAAAATTTTCCTTTGCAACTGTGACCTTCTCCTTTCCGTATGCTTCTTGCGTCAAAATCCCCTCTAATGTTTTCACGGTAATGGGGGTCTTCAGTTTCTCTACATTGTCTTGCACTACTTGCTTCACTATGCCTTGTATAGCTACAAGTTCTTCATTCATCTGAAAGGCCTCCTCCTGTAGTGGCTCAAGCTTCTACATCAGAGTATGTTGTTTGGATCTTATTTGGATTATCTCTTGGTGTAGCTACCTATTCTCGACTATTGCAACCATTCACTCTGTTTGTGCATGGGAAGAGTTCTCATTGTATCTTTGATCTTCTGCACCTTCTCCTGCACAATTTGTAACCTTTGTTCTAATTCTTGTATCTCTACATTCTCCAATAATTGAGTCCACATGTTGGATGTTTATGGGCTAACCCAGGTTCTAACTACAGGATTACCAACAACTCTTCGACCATCAACCCTTCTTGATACAAAAAGGAAACACAGCGCACAAAGTGCACTATGTAGTCTCACCCAAGATGGATTTAATGGGTGGCCGAAAGACTCAAATGTCTGCAACCATGGGATGGGATGTGTATCTCTCTCAGGCACATTAGATATATTCATATAATAACTCACGAACCCTCATTTATTCAGCTAGCCCTAACAAGACCTTAGCTTGTGTTAGCACTAGGATTCACCTTCAGATTGCATGGAAGGAAAGCCCAGTACCCATCAAGTTATAAGTGGATGTAAGGGTGTTTAAAGGGTCAAATGGAAAAGGACTCATATGATAATGTTCTAACTCAGATAACAGGGCTATCATGCACCAACAATTAAGGTCTTGGCTAACTTCAATCAATAGTTTGGTAGTAAGTATGAATAGAGGGAAGACTTGAATGAGAGAAATGTAGGGGTTGCTGTAAACATCAGGTCCACAAAAGCCTAAGGAGGAAAGTTTCTTAACAAAATATCTTCTTGAACGGAGAAACTAAGGAAGCTAAATAAACATCATGATAGCATAATGATGAAACATCCATCATAACATCACCACAATCATTCATGTGAATCATTCAAAGCATGAACATTTAGCATCAGAAGCAAATAAGCTGAAAGAGAAGCTGATTTCTATTAGTCAAAAAGTCTTAAGTCTAGTACATCACTAGATCACAGTTACTTCATCAAAATATTACGGTATAAGGGAGGCTTTTTCAACCATCTGAACCTACTAAAGAAATTGATATATCTATTTATAACAAAAAGGGAGGCAACAACTAGAGATACGAGTTGTCCTCCTTCCCTTGAAAAACTCTAAACATTTATTTTCTCTAACAACTTATCTAACCACCTATGCTATAAAATAGGAAAATGTTGGTGACTAATCCAACTGAAGTTCAAGATGAATTGATTCCCTTTTTCTGCACAACTCCTTGTTTTCCATGTGTCTTTCAAATCATGTGGTTGTCTTCATGATTCTAGCTGATGTTTCCACAACCTTCTCCATCATTAATCTATCCCAAAGTGGTTAGTTTGGTCCTCCTAGATCCCTGGTGTTTGTTGGCAACTTCCTTGAGTAGCAAATTTGGGTAGCACACTAAAAGGAGAAAAGGTAGCGCCTTTGTGTTGCATATGTGTGCTAATGTTTTCCCTATGTGAAATATTAGGTAGCGCCCGTAGGTAGAGCCCATGTGTTGCGCATGTTTGCCAATTCTATTATATTCCCAATATTATGTAGCGCTACTTACGTTGTGTCTGTGTGCCAACTCTGTTCTCTACCCAATATTAGGTAGCAACATTTGATAGCGCCACTTATGCTGCGTTTCTGTATAGGTTTGTGTAGCATTGCCAAAAATGCAGCGCCTTCAATATTGAACATGCACAGAGAAATTTGTGGTCTTTTATGATGACAAAATCATTTTACTTAGGTGCCTTGAAATTACAATAGGTAGTTCCTTTTACCACTGGGGGAAGCTAGCACTTAGAAAAGACTCAAAACCCAGATAGTTAAATGCTTAGAATCTTGTATAGATGGAAGAGATACTATTTGCATATTAGTTAACCCTCCCAAAAAGGAACCATCCTAAAAAATGGGGCTTACCTTTTACCAGCTATTTTGTCATTTTGACACTTAACCTCACACTCTTTCTAGTAGAAAGAGGATCTTCAATTGACACAACAGACTTCTTGTTCTTAGCGTTGACATGATTCTTTAGTGTAGCTGTGCTCTCCTTAGCTACTGGTTTGTAATCCTCAATGGCATCTTCAACCAACACTTGCAAATTTATATGGGCTACCTCATCTTGAAAGTGCTTCAGCTCAACCTTTAGCTTCCTATTCTGAGACTGAAAGCCTTTTTTTTGCCTGTAAAGATTCTTTAACTGTCTATGAAGGGGTTGGGCCTTTCTTGTTGCAAACCTTGCCAAGTCAAGGGTGTGACTATAGCCATCCATGAGCTCTTTCATCTGAGCCAAGTGGACCTTATCTTCTTCTTTAAGACAAGCTATTTCTTTTCTTTCATCTCTAAGATGCTTTATAAGTCTTTTGTAGGTATGACTGTCAGGAGGACCAATGGCATGCACAGTCAGATTTTTCTTAGACTCCTCTTCCTCCTGCATGGGAAGTGTCTTGTCTACATCATCAGGTTATTTGAAGGATTTACTTTTATTCTTGTTCCTCTACATAAGGGTTTCTTCATTTCTTATCACAGGCTCCTCAAAATCTTTCACAGACATTTCATCTTTTCTCTCCAAAGGTCTCTTAATACCTTGACCTTTACCTTTCTGTACAAGGGCTTCTTGTTTTTCTTCCACGGGATTTTCAATGCCTTTACCCTTCTTCTTTTGAATAGGGGTTTTTGGTAAAGATTGCTCTTTGAAAACCTCCTTAGGAATTGATGACCTTGTGAAAGGTATTTTACCCTTGATTTCGACTGTTGGAGAAGAAGAGGGAAAGAGAAGATTCTTCCCTCTCTTGGATGTAGCTTTGGTAGAAGAAGGTACCTCTTCTAACCCTGGTGGAGGAGGTGGTCAAAAATATCCATGTGGAGAAGGAAAAACTTCCTCCTTAGCTTCTATGACCTACTTGTTGATCTCTGAAACTTGAACAGAGGCTCTGCCCTTTCTCTTCCTATTGGTCCCTACTTTAGAAGTACTAGTGGGTGACAAAGGACTTTCCTTCAGTGATTGAGGATTTGGTGCTAGATCCAAATTGAAATGAGAGGTAACAACAAAATTCTCCCATGAAATCTCTTTCTTACCCGATTCCCCAGAGACTAGCATTCTGATTAATCCAGAGTGGAAAAGGCTAGAATCCACATCTTTAGATTTGGCTTGTATCCTGTTTGACATCTTACCTATACTCCGCAACAAGTAATCGGGAAAATTTATCTCAACCTTACCAGTAAAATGTAGCAACAACCTTATATGGTACTGGTACAATGTGTTAAATCTCCCTTCACAAGTAAAATATCTCTGTATGATCTTCAATAATCTATCAAATTGTTCAATCAATTGACTCCTTGGCATACTTTTGGACAAATCATTGGATTGATATTTAGGTTTAAAAAGATATTTTTCATAGGTTGAACTCAAAGCCATATCTTTGAACCACTTTCAACCTGTAATGGGGATCCTTGTTGCGGCTAAGATAGAGGCTTCAGTCACCTCAAACTCCAAATCCCCAACCATGGTTTTCCTGCCATCAAACTCTAATGCAAATTGTCTTGCTACCTCTGGATGGCCTCTCTGCATGTTCTGACAGAAAGAGAGGCACCCTACTCTTTGAAAGGCCTCTCTTGCCATGGGATTTGTATCAAAAAGATGCATGTCCACCGGTTCTGTCCTAACCACCTTGCCACCTTTGTGTGTCTTCCTCGATTGAGGAGTCTCCATGGCTCAGAATGAGGGATTTTGAAAGGCTTAAGGGATGGTAATGATCAAGAAGGATTTGAATAGGGATTCAAATATATAAGTCTGACCCTTTTAGACCCTTAGGCTTGTACAGGTATTCTGGAGTGTAAACAGTGAGGGGGTAATCCAAAATTATCTCTCTACAATTGAGTAAAAACGCCAAAATCTGAGGTGAAAGGAAGAAAGGAAAACATAGAGGGTTTGAGCAGCGCCTCTGGGTAGTGCAACACATACACAAAGGATAGGCTATTTACAAGATTGTGATTTCAATGGATAAAACAAACAACAATGATCATACCATAGATACAGGCAAAGAAGTTTACAGGTCTGAAGAGGAGAAAATACAAGGTTACCATGCAAATATGGGTCCCTTACTACTGTGCAAGATTAGTAAACCAAAAACCCGAGAAAAAATTTCCTGTGAAAATTAATATGCAGAGGAGGCAACACGGGATACCTGTGGAGTAGACACCTGTTGAGATCTTCAATGCAATATTAGGATGAAATTGAGAAAACTTCGGCCCTGGATTATTTCTCAGCATCGGATTTGGTTGACATGCGGTTTCCTGATAATAACTTGCGAATTTGTGCAGCGCAATACTGTTGAGTTTTTCAAAATTAAAAACCGTTACCAAGGCTCATAAATGAAATATCTTTGAAGGCGTATTTAACCGACTTCTAGCACTAAAACAAGGGACATGACATCAGTCATGGCAATCATGACTCGAGGTGGAAGTATGATGAATGTGATAGGCGCTACAGAACTTCCTGATGAGTAGGCAACACTTCCATTCCAAAACGTGATTGGTTAGGTAAGCAAGGGCAATGAGGCATTCCTACGAGATCATGAGTGAAGAGGAAGAGGTGTCACATCAGTTTGGAAATGGGATGGATCGACCTAGGGACAAGTCATGAAAGAGACCAAAAATAAATCAAAAGATAAAATGGTTCAGGGATAAAAAATCAATTTGAGGATCAAACTAGAGATAAAATTCAAAACATTAATCATCTAAGGGGTTGTACTAATCATAAACTAATAAAGGGATGAAACTTTCAAAGAAAATTAAAATCTAAGGCTTAAAAAAGGGAATGAAAATAAACTAAAAGACCTAAGGAAATTTAGTGTGATAACATTGGCTCCACAGGGGATGACATGCCCCCTACGGGCTGCCAAGAATGAGTAGATACAATGCCTTATCCTAGGGCTATGGGGTCAGTTATTGAAACAAAAATAAAAACAGAATGATATTTACAATGATATGAAGAGCCACTCAAGGCTCAACCAAAGTAATTTTTTAGGAAATGTCCATTAACATGGCCACCGAAAACCTCTTCATTCTCCATATTCCACAACTTGAAAGTGTTATTAGAGAATACCTCATAGATTTTGAAAGGACTGATCCATAAAGCTTCAAATTTACTATTCTTGCCTTTATCTTGCTTCGGTGCATCCCACTTGAGCACCAAATCACCTAATTGAAAATCCTCTTTGTTCACCTTTTTGTCGAAATCCTTCTTGATCTTCAGTTGATGGTCATATGTTTTGTCTACAAGTCGCTCTCGGGTCTGCTACACTTCAACCAATTATTGAATCCTTCTGATCATATGATCAGGTTCCCCTTGATAATCTTGGAAGAATTTTTCCACAGGTAAGGCAAGTTGAGAAGGAAAAACTACCTCAACTCCGTACACCAACTGGAAAGGGAAAAGTCCCAAGGACCTTTTCACTGTCACTCTATCATCCCATATAGAAAATTTGAGTTTTGAATCCCATGCCTTTTTTTTATCCTCTAACATCTTTTTAATGATATTTATAATGATTTTGTTCTAGGATTCTACAAGCCCATTTCCCTACGGATAGTAAGGGGTGGAATGAATCAAAGTGATCCCAAACTATTCATAGAACTGAATCAATGGTTCAGCCTTGAATGATGCAACATTATTAGTGACGATTCTGTTAGGACACCCAAACCTTGCTATGATGTCTTTCAGGAAACCAATGATCACTTTGAGTGAATAGCTTCAATTCATTTAGTAAATTAATCTGTAGCAGTCAATATCCATCTATGTTGACCACTGGAAGCAGGATGAATTTCCTCGATAAAATTTAGGCCCCACTGCTAGAAGGATTCTGAGCTTGCCACGTGCTTCAATGACAAAGAATTAAGCTACTTCTTTCCAAAGAACTTCTGACACTTAGCACAAGATCTGATCTTAGCACAAACATCAGTGAACAAACTGGGCCAGAAGTACCTAGCCCTAAGGATCTTGTATGTTGTGGTTCTCCAATAATGATGCCCCCCACATAAACTGTCATGAAAATCATACATAATCTTTTGGGCTTCTTGGGGGTCTAGGCATCTCAAAAGAACTCCTAATGGATCCTTCTAATACAAAATTTGATCAACAAGGCAATACTTTATTGAT
>JASDQU010259402.1:0-15770 GCA_032191745.1 Picea mariana
CCTCCCACTAAATCCTCCCCCTCTTTTCTGTTATCACAGAAAATTTTCTCAAAATAAATATAGACAATGGTCGAAGAAAATATCAACACAAACACAAAAAAATCCCGACATTTATAGAACCTACTTCAAAAAAATGACAACTATATAAAAAGATCCATAAATTTGTGTGTGTTTCCACCAAATTCATCACATGCACATCCACGCCGATAAGAAAATTTCCAAAAACACACTCTACACAGTCATGCGAATGTCATTGATTCAACCCAATTGGATGCGAAAACGACACATCTATGAATTTAGTTGGGACTCAACCACTTTTAGGCTGAAGGAAATCAGGACAAGACCCTAGGATCAACCCAAACTTTCATCTTGGGATGACTAAAAAGATGGGATGTACCTATAAAGGAATTCCATTCACACTTGGAACATGTTATGAAATATCTTTCTATGGTCCTATAAATACATGGCCATTGCACGGTAAAAAGGAAGGAATTCATTGTATTGTTATGCTTCCCATTTTCTCTTAGATAATCCATTTATTCTCTTGAGATCCCATTGAGAAATCATATCATTTTGTAATATCCTCACCTCTTAAGAAGCTTGACCAAGAAGTTCTTCACCATTGTTAGATAAGAGAGTCAAGCTCTTTTTTGGGGGGACTCAAGAGCCCCCCAAGGAAGAATAGGGGATCCATAGTCCCACTTTTCTCCTTTGGTGTTCTCAATTAAAATATCGCTTTCCCTTTGGGTAGTTATCTCTTGTGTCAATTTCATGCATCTTTTAGAACTTACATGTGCTTAGTTTTTTTTCATTTCTTGGTTATTTTCTTTGTTATTTTCTATCTTGTAGATTCACTAATATGCTAACCATTTATGTGTTGTCTTGTTGGTCCAACAAAGCAATTAGGGATCCTCTTTTTACTCACCCAAGTGACCAAAAGGACCCAATATTTTGGTGACAATACTTGGGATTGAGACCAAATTTCTCCTATTTTCGACTCTTAGAGATTGTATTCCCACTCTCTTATATTTGCAAAGAGAAAAACCGACCCAACCCATCCTTTAGACACTACAATTCATCTCATGGTTGATAGAACTCATTTCAAATTTTCAGCCTGACATTACTCTGAGTGTGCGCGGGTTCATGGTGTAATACCCCTAGGTCAAACCCCAATTGTACATATAAATTTAATGAACACATGGGATGGTGAGCCAGGACATTTTGGGGTTAGAGTGCCATTGTGTATATATATTTTGAGGCCGTAGTTCCTATGTAGTTATTAGGTTGTAGATCTAAATGCTAAAATGGCTAATAAGCCATCATTTTAATATGTAATCATGTGCAAATATTGATGGAAACAAGTCACTTCTATAGAAAAACCATGTAAAAGAGTATGGGGGGATAAACTCCACTGGATAGGGAAAGGGGGGTAAAATTTTAGGAAAAGGGGCTAAGCTAGGGGGGATTAAGCCCAAAAGAATATTATATTAATATTCCTTAAAGTATAAAGTATCTATATTTATTTTATCCTAAGTTATAAGGATGGGGACAAGTGGGGTTCAAGTGGGCCCAAGGTAGTTCCCAACATGACAAGTGTCAAGTTGGGAACATGCATACATATAGTTTGGAATTAGTTCATTTTCCTATTTTTTCTATATTCATTCTTTCACTCACTTAGCTACCAGCCATACCCTCATGTTATGATACATGTACTTGTACCTAGGAAAATTTTGGAGTGGAAAAGGTGGGTTGTCAGGCTCATGAGCATTCTCTCCAAGTGAGAGAATTATTGAGAATTAATTCCCAAGGTGCCAAGTTGCAGCTACAGGGCTCTAAGACTTCATGTCCAGCCTGTTGCTAAAGCCCCAGAAGGGAAGTGGGGCAGCTGAAGGAGCATTGAGAAGAGAATGAGAACACTTCCTGGGTGGGACATGGATGTGGGGAATGAGGTATTGTAAGATGTTAGCATGAGTTGGCACCTGAGTCTAAGCTTTATGTTGTCTCGGAGACCTTAGCCTAGGATAGGATTCCCTTTCCTAAGTGGATTTTAAGCCCCGGCTTGGGGGTGACCCACTTCTTAGAGTTTTGAGAAGTGTGGTCTAAGGATGGGAGGAACGTGGAAGGTATGCACACAATTGGTGTTCTTTTTATCAAATATAAGTGTCAATTGTGTGTTAATTCATGTGTTGTGTTAATTCATGTGTTGTGTTAATATTTATGCAATTACTTTCACGGGTTTTTATTGTGCAAGATGCATGTATGTTTATGTTATTATTTTGTATGAATTTGCACATTTGCATAGTATTTTTATGAATTAAATTAGTATCAGAGTTCAAAATTTTAAGTGGCATAGCCCAGCAGGTGGCTTGGGATGATACAATGTGGTATCAGAGCTCTAGTTTTCAACAATGATCCTGCATGGGCCATTTAGCAAAGTGAAGAAGCAAAATTCCATAGTTTGCAAATAAAATTGTTTAACAAAATGTCGGGAAGAGTTTGTTTGCAAATTGTTAGACAAAAAATTTATAGTGAAATCGGGGAAATTTTCTTGGGTATATGGAAGAATCGAACCTAGGAATTAAAATTCCCAAATTTTATCTCAAACTGGGAAAAATCGGGCTTGTAGATGACCAAAATTGGAAATTTACAAAGCACCCATGGTGAAATTGGGTGAAATTGGACATTTATGCACAAAAACCCCAAATCCTATTGTTAAATTATGAAGAATTCAATGTGGAGGAGGTCGAAATTTGGGTGCAAAGGTTAAATTTTTATTCATAGGACTGGAATTAGCCACGCAAATCTAGGCACAAAGTTTACATGGCATCCTGAAATAGAAATTTCAAAATGACGTAATTTGGGTGTTTTTGGACAAATTGGGAAAATTTTGAAATAAGCAAAATTGGGAATTTTTCCGTACCATGACGTCACCCTGACGTGGAGGGTACATGTTAGATGACATGGCTAAGTGGTTACATGTACCACCATCGTGTTTAGGCCATAGTGGTAGGTACACGATGGCAGGATAGCAGAGGTGGCATCTGATTTGGTGCCAAGGAGGCAGTGCCTTCCTACCCAACGGAACCCTGAAACCCGAACACGTGGAAACCCCACATTAATTGCAGGGGGTCCGGGGTTGTTACGTTTACCATAGGAAGGGAGATGAAATGAACTAGGGTGTGACATGTCACCATGGTATTAATCATGGTTAAGTTTTATGGCCCATCCCCCCCTCACTTAACGGTTGGTAGGCAGGGGGTCGTAATGCGATAAGGGTCGTTTATCGTCGTCGACACCCTCTGCACCACAAACATTGGATCCAAATGAAATGAAACTTTTCATGCACATGGATAATGGGTGTGGGATGGGGCCCACGCATTCCCATGACCCAATACAAAGGCACCACATGGCAGTCAAGGAATTATGGGGAGGGTGGGGGGGGGGATTCACATGTATGGGCCAGTGACGAAGATAAGAGCTAAGGAAGAAGAAAGTAGAAGTTGACAAGGTAGGGATGAGGATACCAAAGGCTGACATGGTGCCACCTAGAGATTCCATGTGGACTTAGGTGCCACATCAACAATTCAGACAACATATGGAGGCTAAATTTATCAGAAAATTAGTGAAAATTATTGGAAAGTTTCGATGTTTTCTAGGTTATATTTTTGCATGGAATTTTTGAGGCCCTAAACAATGCTTTTACCTATTTGAAAATAGTGTTCCCAAGAGTAAATTGTTTCAACTAAAATGAACGAGCTCGGTGATATATTTCTAATGGTGTATTCCAATCGTCAATCAGATTTAGTTTGAGGGAGTTACATGTCAATCAATGGAGGGTAAATTTTAAGACCCAGTTAACTTCCGAAGACCATAAATTTATGCTCAAGACCCATAATTGAGAAAGGAAACATGCATTGGAAAGGTATTGGAAAGAAGAGTCCAGATATCCACCTAGAAAATTAATATGGGTAGTTAATTTCACAAGTAATCAGAAGAAATAATTATGATGCACTAATGGAACAAAATTGTACATAATTTTCATGAATTTGTTAAATTATTTAGTCTAACAAATATTGTTTCCTTCACATTTTTTAGAGTAACAAAATTTAGATCAAAACAAGATCAGTACATAGATCAACAATATGGAAGACTCACAGAGGACTTGCATCCATGAAGAGGAAGTTAGGGGGTTATATGTCATCATGGGTAATGAAAGAACTGAATCTAATAGGCACAAAGAGGGAAAGGAGGAGAGCATGAACTTGGTGGAGACCATCAAGAGTCTAGAAACATATGTCCAAAGTTATAAGGCTAATAATGATAATATTAAGAAAGCTAAGGAGAAGCAATATGGATTCAACATCAAGTTGATAGAAAGCTAAGGAGAAGCAATATGGATTCAACATCAAGTTGATACAAAGCTTGGATAGAATGGAGAATAATATGGACAATGAGACAGAATCAAGCAAATATAGGATTCATAAGTCTCATAATAGAAGAAGAGAAGAAATAATTGTTGATAGGCATCAACAACACTCACCAAATAATTCAGTTAGGAGAGTACACAATAGTTCAAGTCCAACACCTGTCAGAACTCTTAAGAGGAGGTCTGGGGTATATGAGCTATAGGGAGAGATGAATAAGATAGAGCCTCCTACATTTGATTTTGAACACAATAAGTATGAGGATGCATATACCTGGATGATGGGAATGAGGAATTTATTCCAATTACATAACTAGTCCTCACAAGAAGAAGGAAGAATTGTCATCTATCAACTCAAAGGAAAATCATCAATGTGGTGAGTTTGTGCAATTACAACACATTGATGAGAAGAAGGTTACGTGGAGAGAATTTAAAAGGTATTTTCAAAATAAATACTTAACCAAATGATACTATGATAAGAAAATGAAGGAGCTCTTTGAAATCAAGCTTTGGATTATGACCATATATGAGTATGAAAGGAGTCATTTAGAGCTGTTGAAATATGTTTCTTTAATCAAGGATTAACAAGCTAAGATTCAGAGGTACTTGAGTGGAATTCCATCATTTATTAGTGATAAGATACATTATGATGATCCCAAGACACTAGAGGAAACCATAAGGAGGGATAAAATCCTTTATGATAAACATAGAGGAAGACCAACTTTCCAAAAGTATGGGAAGACAAAAAAAAATTAATATGGATTAGAGGAAGAAGGGGACCAAGCCATCATTATTCATAAATAATTCTCAGGGACAAACATCCTCTAAAGAAACCAAAATGAGAAATATAATGGGGAAAATACCAAGGAAACCACCCATTCAATGTTGGGGTTGTGAGAGAGATCACATGTACTGGGATTGTCCTCATAGAGCTAAAAAAGTGAGGATTGTTCATAATATTCAACAGGCTGATATAGTGGAGGACATAGGCAGAAATGTACCTAGTATCTATGCAGCTCTGGATAACAAGAAAGTTGACATCTAGTATCATATGATTGAAGTGGAAGGTAAGATAAATAACCAAGACATTGTTATTTTAATTGATTCGGGAGCTATTCATAATTATCTAGATGCTAAGATGGTCGAAATATTTCAATTGTCAATAAGCGAGCTTGGAAAACCTTTGTTAGTGAAGCTAGCTACAAGAGCTAAAAGGAAAATTAATGAGATGGTTAAGGCATGTCCAATGGACATGAATGGACTGGGCACAAGATAAAATTTGAATATCATACCTTTGGGCTCATATGATTTCCTCATTGGTATGGATTGGTTGGACAAGCATCATGCTATCCTAGATTTTTACAATAAGGACTTTACTTTATTTGATGAGGAAGGGAAATTAAGGACATTTCAAGGAATTCCCAGGGAAGTAACCATCAGAGAAGTTTCATCCTTGCAGCTGAAGAAAAGTTTCATGAAAGGGTGTCAAATATTTTCATCACATATGGAAGAGAAACCTAAAGATAAGGTGCCAAGTATTGAATATTATGTAGTCCTAAAGAAGTTTGAATATGTATTTAAAGAAATAATGGGATTTCAACCCAAGAGAGATATTGATTTCTCCATTAATATGATACCTGGAGTAGCCCTAGTATCCAAGACCCCTTACACGATGAGCACACCAGAACTAAAGGAATTGGAAATGCAACTTGAAGAGATTTTCAAGAAAGGGTATATACACCCAAGTGTGTCACCCTAGGGTTCCCTAGTATTATTTGTGAAGAAAAAGGATGGAAAATTGAGATTTTGCATTGACTTCAGGAAGTTGAACAAGGTAACTTTGAAGAACAAGAACCCTTTTCCAATGATAGATGGCCTCTTTGATCAGATGAAAGATACTAAGATATTATCGAAGATTGATCTTAGATCAGGCTATCATCAGGTAAGAATTAAAGAAGAAGACATCAACAAGATTTCATTCAGAACACGGTATGGTCATTATGAGTTCACAGTGGTGCCATTTGGGTTATCAAATGCACCAGTTGTGTTGATGTGTTTAATTAATGGTATTTTCAGGGATTAATTAGATAAGTTTTTCATTGTCTTCCTGGATGATATTATTATATATTATAACTCTGAGGAAAAGCATGAGAAACACTTGAGGATGGTATTACAGGTATTAAGAGAGAATCAATTGTATTCCAAATTGAGCAAGTGCTCATTCTGTCAGAAGAAAATTCATTATTTGGGCTATATCATTTTAGAGGAAGGAATAACAGTGGACCCAGAAAAGACAAAGGCCATTGAGAGGTGTCCAAAACCAAGGAATGTCTCTAAGGTGTGATCATTCATGGGACTTGCAGGTTACTACAAAATATTCATTAAGGGATTCTCAAAGATTGCACACCCAGTCACTTCCTTGCAAAAGAAAGGTGTAAAGTTTGAGTGGACATCATATTGAGAAAGGAGTTTCCAACACTTGAAGCATTTACTAACAAGTGCTCCAATATTAAAGATTGTTCATCCAAATGAAGAATTCATTGTATGCATTGATTCATGTAATGAAGGAATTGGTGGATTTCTTAGTCAGAATGGGCATGTAATATGCTACGAATCGAGGAAATTAGAGCATGAAAGGAACTATGCTACTCATGATTTATAATTAGAAGCCATAGTTCATGCCTTGAAGATGTGGAGGCACTATCTCATGGGGAAAATATTTGAATTGAGGACACACCATAGTGGTCTAAAATATTTATTTGGACAACCAACTTTAAATTCCAGGCAAAGCAGATGGTTGGAATTCCTCAGCGAATATGACTTTGATATAAATCATATCAAAGGTAAAGAGAAGAAGGTGTATGATGCACTCAATAGGAGAGTTCATGAGATGAATTTTATAACCATTAGCATGTATTTATCATATTTGAAAGACAACATTTTAGAGGCTACGAAATCAGATCATAAATACATGGAGGTAAAGGAAAATTTTGAGAAAGGTAATTTTTAGTAGAAAACTAAAGAATATAAGTTGGAAAAGGATGAAATTCTCATGTACAGGGGAAAAATGTATGTTCCAAATTCTCAAGAATTGAAAAATCTGATTTTAAATGAAATGCATAATGTGCCTTATGTTGGGAACCCCGGTTACTAGAAAACTATTGCATTTGTCAAGAGCCAATATTATTGACCAGGTATGAAGAAAGAGGTTTCTTATTTTGTTTCCAAGTGTTTGGAATGTCAAAAAGTCAAGGTTGATCATAAACACCCATCTTGTCTGCTACAACCATTACCCATTCCTAAGTGGAAATGGGAAGTTGTAACAATGGATTTCATCACCAAGCTTCCCAGAACAACCAAGTAGCATGATTCCATCATGGTGTGGTGGATAATCTTACTAAATATTCCCACTTTATCCCAGTAAAGATCACTCACAAGGAAACCAACATGGTTGATATTTATATGAGAGAAATTGATAGGATACATGGTGTTGACACTCAGAACTGAATTGGGTTGCATGCAAAACAATCTCGAGGAAACCTCGAACCACTTTGGATTGGGAGCTGCCCCTCCCAACCCGAGAGGGATCTCTCAGATAATGTCACAATATGATCTTCAGTAAGCATAAAAATGGTGGGCATATTTATGGGTAAATGATAGTTTTGGATTTTTAGAGTTTGGGGGTTAAACCAGGGAAATGGTCCATTGGGCATGGAGTCAAGTGAAAACCAAGGAAAGGAGATAATAGAAGCAATCATATAACTTGCAGAAAGTGAGGCAAAGTAAGTCTATCTTTCAGGGATTTGATAATCATGATGCGGTAGCAGAAAAAGGAAAGGAAAGGCCGATGTAGCAGAGAATATATGCAGAATTCCGAAAGTGTAGACTGGTCTTACACTCGCTGATAGATGGTGTAGAGGAAAGACAATAAACAATTACAGAAAACCAAAATTCATTCTCTATAGTAGTGGTCGTACTAAAGTATAACAAAGCACATCAGTTAGGAAGATAAAATGAAATGAAGATACAGGAAAACAAACTTGTACACAGTCATGACGGAATAAGGAAGAAATAAACAATATGATAATGACAACAATTCAACTGTGGGTAAGGAGCATATAAATGAGTTCCAAACAGATTTAACACAGCTGAAAAGAAGAAGAACATGTTGAAAGAATCAACCGTGATGAATCTCACAGTCTCAAGCAAATACATCATCTTTATTTCTCCAATCTGGCTTACAAAATAACTCAGCATTGCCAAGGAACCCCCCTTTCAAAGAGGTTTTTCCCTCAATGCGCCCCCTCCCCCCCTCTCTTTGTTACATACATCATTCTTTTAAAAAGAAAAAGAAAACTCTTTGTGTTCCGGGAATCTGAAACGGTTTGCCTTCTCCGGACTGTGCGACTGCCGGATGCGCTGTTGTTACTAATCTTTTAACCATTTTTTAATTGCTTTGAAACCTCATCATTCCTTCCTTGACACCTGAAAGCTGCAGTTTTGCTTTTATGATTCTTTGAGATTCAACCTAACTGTAACTTTTGCAAACATTTAAATAGCCATCAATATGCACCGAATGAAATAATCCAAATGCAAATATGTCCTCCAGATATATGTAATATCATTCTTAGAGCATTCCTTAGAATTGAATTCTTCTGTCAGAACTTCTAGCAGTGACAGTAATGGTTCAGGCAGTTTTTCCACAATGACAAGAAAAACATTCTTTGGATTAGGATGTGACCCCAGATACCTTGTAAATGATTCCAACACTAAGCATACAAGCTTTGGCAGAACAAATTGGCCATCCTCAGGTAGCTCTTTGGAGAACAATCTTTGACCTAGACTAGCTGCTGCCAAAGCTGAGGAAGCCCACAAATCCAGAGTAGGCCGGAAGTATCTTCTATGTAAGGAAAAAAATACCTCTACAGCTTCTATAAATTCTTTCATAAGAACTCTTGGAAAAATCATTTCTGATTTAGGTTTGACATGTTCAAATGATATGCATGGGAACCTGTTGTGAATATCTCTATCATTATTGCTGCTATGAGCACACAATTTATCAGGCGCATCCGATTTGGTGAAAGAAAATTGCTCTCTCCAAGTATTCAGACTGCAAACACCACTTAAATATTACCCAGCATCGAGCAAGCAAACAACCATCATTATGTGTTGATATTTGTGGTGCAGCGTTCTGCTTGGTTGATGAGATTAGATTGTATCCAATCACAGAGTAGCAAAAATAGTTGTGGCCTATCCATCCATCTTTTCTCCCATGGAAAACTCAAATTCAAACTCTGTTGTTGATCTTTAAGAGATTCCATAAACAGATATGCTAAGTCAATCTTCTCAGAGTCGATCCACCAACAAAATATCCTACCTCGTCAATGTCTTGATAATGCGATCAACACTGAAGCTTGGGGTGATGCTAATGTTAAAGCCTCATAACCATATAATAGAGATGGATGAGAACCATTAAGAGCAATGCCTTTCTTGGATACAATGAACGTTGGTATCTGAGTTCCAATCTAGAGTGTAAGCATTATGTCTCCTTTAACTCTCATGTCCCCTTCCAGTCTATACCACTGAGGCGCCAACAGACTGTCGGGAGGCATATGCATCGAAACATCAAAGAGATCAAAGAAAAAACCACTGAGGAAATCATCTCTGCTTTCGATGTCTTCATCCCACACTGACATAAAAAATTCCATCCACGGCAGCACCCAAGCAACCGGACCTCCTTGTTGGCATTTCCATAAATTAGACTCAGGAACATACACGATGGCTTCCCTGCAAATACTGACATTTCGGAGAGGTTCAAAAAACACCTGTGCGTGTTGTGGCAATCGATTTATGAATTTGACAGTTCGACTAATTCTGGAAATGGTAGTTGTTATACTTAGCACTGTCTATGCTCTGACAGATGGTGCATTTCTCTGTATGCAATCTTGTCGAGCCACGTATTTTCTAGATGAAGAATCTCAGAGGGAATGCCATCAATTGCCTCTGGGATTTCCAGTCCAAATACATCGTTTTTGGAGTACTGGGCATTCAAAAGGTTTCCAGCGTGAATGGCATCAATGATCTTTCTAGTGTACTGCAATTTTATTCTTCACCCACGCCATAGCTGCCGCTAGACCAGCCCATGTTGGCCAGCCAGCCTGTTTTTTAGAATGAGATATGTATTTTTATTTTTATTTTCAATAGATGCACAGAATGCCATCTTCCACCTATCATTGTGGAAGCTTTCATTAAATTTCAAATTCAGTGCCTACAATGAAATTCTTCCAGTGCTTTTGAGAAGCGGTAACCCAAATGACAACATCAAAGTTACCACTCACCTTCTTGAACTCGTTATGGATGAATTTGAGCAAGTAAGTTTTTCCAACTCTACTTATACCATACATATGAACCACGTGATGAGGAGGATGGGTAGGCGATGTGTGCAGTTGCGTCTCAGCAGATCCGATACATCGCCCAACGAAATCATATTCTCCCAGTATTGGCAATAATTTGAAGTTCATCCAGTCTCCCATAGTCGGACCCAAATAGATGCGAAGTAAAACACTCTAATTAAATATGTTTTGTCTCAGAATTAGATATATCCTTGAGAAATATTGATGGCTTGGCTTCAAGTTCCTCTCATTCCAGAATATCTTTCATCTCAGAATTAACTATGTCATTGAGAAATCTTGATGGCTCTACTTCAATTTTCTCTCCTTATATGATGTTTGATGACGAAAATGTTATATACAGACGTTGCATTGCCCTTGTTACTCCTACATAGAAAAGGAGAAGTTCTTCACTCATGTTCTGACCAGACAATGGAAGCAAATCCTCTTGCAACCCAGTGATGAACACACAGTCAAACTCCAATCCCTTGGCAGCATGAAGAGTCATAAGCTTTACAAAGTTCTTACCATCTTAACACATTACCATCTCACTCTTCTGATCAGATACAAAAGAAATTTATCGAAGAAATGTAAGAAGGGATGATTGGCCAGTTCCATAGTGGTATGATGATGAATCTGCAATTGTCTGCAAAACTGAAAGCCGATCTAATCATTCTATACAAGTTTTCTCACTACCATCAATTTTTTTGACATAGCTTTTAAAATCAGTCCTTTTGGTAACAACTTCCATAGTCCCACCAAATGTCTCATTGTGACTTCCACTTCTAAGCCCTTTAATCAGTTTCCATAATTACAGCAAAGAATTTCTTGCTTCTGGTGTTATGTTTAACTCCTTATGACTGATTGCCTCTCCATGGATGAACTGCAATGCTCCCGGAAGTGTCAAATTTTGACCAGAATCCCATTGCTTAACTTGAGCCAATGTTTGTTTCCCAATGCCTCGAGGAGGGACACCGATAATACTCTCCAAGGCCATATGATTCTCTTGATTACTTAGCAAATGTAGATATGCAATGACATATTTGATATCCTTCTGTGAGAAAAAGGGCATAGACCCAACAACTGCATGAGGAATTTGTAATCTTGTAAGATATGCTTCAATCCATGATGACTGAACATGGGTACGAAACAATATTGCAAAGCTACCCCACATAGCTAAATTGGTTTTCACAAGTCTTTGAATCTCAGATGTAATGAAGATTTCTTCTTCAACAGGGCTTGGTAATTTCTGAATGCAAATAGGTTCCCCAAGAGGCTTCATTTTAATGTAACATTCCAGGAACTACAGTAGTTGTGATCTAACAGGTGCATTCTCTGTCAGAAATTTACATCGAACAAGATCCTCCCAAATTGCACTATGTGACCTTTACATAACATTTTCATCCAAATTTTGGGCAGAGATATCTTTGCAATCAGCATCACCATTTAAACATTCCCTTCCAATGGATGCATTCATTGCATAAAAAGAATCTAGTGCCTCTTGGAGAATCCTTTTCACAACTTGTTTTGAGTCATTCCCGTCATAGATTATGTAATCCCTATTCAAATTATAATCAGAAATTTGTGTGGAACGTCTTAAAATCTTTGTACATAAACTATGAAAGGTCCCAACCTTGTTCTGAAGGTGCATGTGTATATAATAGTGCCTTTATATCAAGGAATCCCATTGGTTCTTGGGATAAAAAACATTGAGTAGAGCAATTTCCGAAATCTGTTACAACACATGGTATTCCTAAGACAATTGTATCTGATAGAGATCCAAAATTTACATCAAATTTGTGGAAAGGATTATTCAAAGGATTTGGGACCAATATAAACTTTAGCACCACCTATCATCCAGAGTGAGATGGAAAAACAGAGAGGGTGAATCAAGTGATCGAAGATATGTTGAGGATGTATGTGATAGATAAACCATCCAAATGGGAAGATTACTTGCATTTTGAGGAGTTTTCTTATAAAAATGGGTATCAAGCATCTCTAAATATGAGCCCATTTGAGACACTTTATGGAAGAAAGTGCAACACACCAGTGATATGGGAGAACCCAATAGATATAGCAGTGGTTGGACCAGAATTACTTAGGGGAATGGAAGAGCATATGGTGAAAATAAAACAGAATTTAAAGGATACTTAGGACAGGTATAAAATTTATGTTGATAAGCGAAGAACTCATAAAGAGTTAAAAGTGGGGGACCATGTGTTCTTTAAAGTAAAAGACAAAATAATTTCTCTGAATTTGGGAAATTATTCAAAGTTGGCATCTCGTTATTTTGGGTCGTTTGAAATCCTGGAGAGGATTGGTCTTGTAGCATACATGCTTTCCTTACCTACATAAATGTGCATTCATAATGTATTCCATGTATCATTTCTTAAAAAGTATGTACCTAATGTTAATCATTTCATTCATTGGAATTTGATTTAGGTGGATAAAGAAGGAGATTTTGGAGTTTAGACTATATGCATATTGGATCAGAAAGTCAAGCTTCTCTAGAATCAAGCAATAGAAATGGTAAATATCCAATGGACCTAGTACGGTATTGAAGATGCAACTTGGGAGCACGAGGATGTTATGCGAGCAGAATACCCACATATTTTTTAATACTTATGAATTTTTTATGGTATATGTGTATATATTGCATTGAGGACAATGCATAAATAAGGGGGAGGGGAATGTAATACCCCTAGGCCGAACCCCAATTGTACATATAAATGTAAATGAACACATAGGCTGGTGAGCCATGAATTTTTTGGGCCAAAGTGCCTTTGTGTATATGTATTTTGAGGCCATAGTCCCTATGTGGTTTTTAGGTTGTAGATCCAGATGCTAAAATGGCAAGTGAGACATCATTGTAATATTTATCACACACCAATATTAATGAAAACACATCACTTCTACATACCAACCATGTAAAAGAGTATGGGGGGATAAGCTCTACTAGATAGGGAAAGGGGGGGTAAAAGTTTAGAAAAGGGGGATAAGCTAGGGGGCTTAAGTCCAAAGGAATATTATATTAATATTCCTTAAAGTATAAAATATGGATATTTATTTTATCCTAAGTTATAAGTATGGGGACAAGTGGGGGTCAAGTGGGCCCAAGGTAGTTCCCAACATGACAAGTGTCAAGTTGGGAACATGCATACATATAGTTTGGACTTAGTTCATTTTCCTATTTTTTATATATTCATTCTTTCACTCACTTAGATACCATATGTACCCTGATGTTACAATACATGTAACTATACCTATTACTGAACCTATACTTTTTCCTATACCTAGGAAAATTTTGGAGCGGAAAAGGCGGGTTTTTTGGCCCGTTGACTATTGAAGAACTGAGTTTTTGGGCACGTGATCATTCTCTCCAGGTGAGAGAGTTGTTGGGAATTAATTCCCAAGGTGCCAAGTTGTAGCTACAAGTCTCTAAGACTTCATGTCTATCATGTTGTTGAATCCCCAGAAGGGAAGTGGGGAAGCTGAAGGACTGTTGGGTAGAGAAGGGGCACACTTCCTGGAGTGGGATAGTCATGTGGGGAATGAGGCACCGTAGGAAGTCAGCTTGAGTTGGAACCTGAGTTTGAGCTTTGTTCTCTCTGGGAGACCTTATCCAAGGAGAGGATTCCCTTTCCTAGGTGGTGTTTAATCCCTATCTCAGGGGTGACCCACTGCTGAGAGTTTTGAGTAGTGTGGTCTAAGGTTGGGAATAATGTGGAAGATTTGCATGCAGTTGGTGTTCTTTTTATCAAAGATAAGTGTCAATTGTTTGTTAATTCATGTGTTTTGTTAATATTTATTCAATTATTTTCATGGGATTTTCCTGTGTAAGATTTATGTATATTTATGTTATTATTTTGTATGAATATGTGCATTTACATAGTATTTTTATGAATTAAACTAGTATCAGAGTTCAAAATTTTAAGTGGCATAGCCTAACAGGTGGTTGGGGATGATACACAGGGTGAAAAGTTGTGCATTATACATGAAATTATGCACTGACCACTCTGTCTAATTGCATATATTGCACCCTCTATGCGATTTTCTGAGAAAATTCCATGCAAAAGCTCTTTTTTACTTGATTGTAAGGGCTTTTGAAGTTGGTTTCACCAAGTAGTAGTAGATTTATTTTCTGCACTTTGTAAGAGACACAAAAAGTAGGTTTTGTTATTTATTGCATAGTTACTTAGCTACACATAGAAATCTAAAGGGGTAAAAAGAACCATGTTATCTTTCCCTTTCTTTGTTGCCACACAGATGGATTAGTCTATCATCTGATTTTTAAAACTAAAACTTTACTCTTACAAATCAAGAAATTAAAATGATACTAGGAGATTTTTTTTGCAATATTGGAGTATGCTCTTTCCTCACACCATTGTTTGATCTTGGAAATAAATAAATAAATGGATTGCTTAATAAACCTCCATCTCCCTTCAAAAAATCAATCATTTTAGGAGAGGTCAATACCTCTTAGTTTGATCATTTTTTGCAACTAAATTAATCATTTTTGGAGAGGCCAATACCTTTTATTTTGCTTTGTTGAAACATAATATAAAAAACTTATAAGGGCCCATACATTCCCACATGTGCACAATATTAGGATAGTTTCAAATTTTTAGATAAAATGACCTAGGAAGTTTAATAGTTTTTTGTAAGGGCCCATGCATGCCCACATCTCTACAATCTAGGAATAGTTTCAAAGATTTCTTAGATTAGATAACATTCTAGGAAGATTAAAAGCTCAAGAGTAAGGACCTACATGTCCACCATGCTGTTGATTAAGGTTGGTTGTCATTGATGTCAACCCTTGAAGAAAGACCCATAGCACAAAGGTTTGGGTAATGGACCCAAGTTTGTTTGATGGGTAACGGTATGAGTTATGATATATTTTCAGATAATACTATTCTATATGGATAGTACATGTCATGCCATTTTTAGTGGTATGTAGA
>JASDQU010259405.1:0-15744 GCA_032191745.1 Picea mariana
TTCCCCAATTTTTTTGAAAAATCGCCCATTTTTGCCTGTTCAATATGTCTTCTTCCGAAACCGAATCCGGGCGAATGAAAATGAATTTTAAGAAACTGAGAGAGGTTTTTATCCCTAACGGGATGAAGAAAAAAAAGGCTCTCATTTTTTTCAAAGGTGCCATGAGAAGGGAGAATCGAAGCCATCTTTGAGGCCCTTTTTTCCAGTTTTTCATTTTTCCGTTACAGTCCTGATTTTGTGGGAGCTGTTACGGCGAGCTGGAGGTGAATGTGGAAACACAGAAGGAGTTTTTTTTCCACCACATGCCCATATACAATAACCTCCTTGAGTTTTTTTCCAGGTGTCAACATTGAAGAGAAACATATGTCTGTTCGGATCCCTTTTTTGTAGAAATTAGGCACGTCTTTCATGGCAGACAACTCCAAAATTTTCAGGATTTCTTGCTATTTTTGGCCAAGGTGGTTGAATTCAACCTCGGGAACCTGAGGAGAGTCTTGTTTATATATTGTATGGAACCAAATGTGTGAGGAAGGGTAGAAGAGACCATGATTTAGATTTTGTAAACAACTCACAGAGCCTCCGATATTTTTCATCAATTCAATAATACAGTCACAGCGTTACATGATTCTTGTGTCAAGTATATTGGTGAAGTGCTCCTCCAGTAAATTGTTTTCTCTGCTTCCATATGTTTTATTTCCTTATTATACGACAGAATTTTATGAGCATAATTTGTTGAAAGATACACTATGTTTTTGGCTGCGGATAATATTAATGTTTTCTTTTGATATTCAGTGGCAGAATTCTTCATTTCTCTATTTCTAAATTGATCATTTCTTTTTCCTTCTCTTTCGTTTCATTTAATTTTACCAGATTCAGTAATTTTCCTACCTTTCCCTGTAAAGATGTATGTAGGATTTGTTTTTTATTAAATCTCAGATTATGACTCCATTGCCCATGGCCCTTTTCTCTTGCTGCAACTAATCATTTAAAAAATCCAAACTCTGAACCTATTATCTAGCCTAATATCTATTCAAACAAATCTATATCACACAGAGAGATCCTTCTCTGAGTCTTGGAGGGCTAGATCCAAGACTTGAAGTGGTTTTGATGTTGCCTCTGTGACTGCCTCCACAGCCTTGGGAAAATTACATAGTGCTAACACAACTTAGGTTAGATATCTAGTGTTTTGTGGTTTCATTTCCCATCTATAGTAAATGATTCTTCTCATATGTTTTAGTCATTACATCTATCATAAGCTAGAAACATTTCTTTGAGGTTTGTGAGCCCAATATAAAAAGGGAAAATTTCTTTGGGAATATACAACCAGTGAGAGCACATCTTTAACAGAGGAAACTTGGTATTCAACAAGGGAAATACCTTGATCTATGATATCTTCTTCATACATCCTAGAAAGGATAATGGGAGAAAGAATATATGATTTCTATTGTCTATTGGAGGAAGCTTCAGCCACATTATTATTCTACTATATGTATTTTAGATCTTCTCTAATATTGTATGGAGATTAGTTGTCTTTAATAAATAAATTCACATCTAATTTTGTGGCCATTTAGTGCGTTATTCCTACTTGCATGTTCTTGTTACTTGTCATTTCTTTCATGAGAACAACTATTTGTTGCAAAAAAATAAACAACCAAACCTTACCACACAACAAGAAGATAAATCATCAAACTGTTCGACAAATACCATAACCAAAAAATCCAAACTTCCAGTGTTCCAAGCAAATCCACTTGGGAGCATTACAAGTTGTCACTATGGAAACTATGATTTTTTAGTCATGCCCTTCGATTTGACTAACACATCGGCTACCTTTCATTCATGCATGAACCATATCTTCAACAAACAGTTGAGGAAATTATTACTGGTGTTGTTTGATGATATTTTAATCTATAGCACGACGTGGGGGGAACATCTGAAGCATGCGGATGAGATTATCACCATTATGGAGGAGCAGTCATTTTTTTCCAAAGAGGAAAAGTGTGGTTTCAGGTTGACATAGATCCTCTATATGGAAAATGTGATTGGTTTTGAGTGAGTAAAGGTGCATCAGGAAAATATCCATACCATCTTAGAATGGACCACCCATAGGACACTCATAGATCTGCAAGTATTCTTTTGGATATGCAACTATTACATACATTTCGTGAAAGTATTTTTTGCAATTGTTTGCGCCACTGATAGACCTCACCAAGAAGGGGGCGTTCTCATGATTAGAGGAAACACATGTAGTATTCGAAAAAATAAAGAGGGTGATAATCACTTTCCAAATATTATCACTCCTATATTACATGTAGCCTTTTGTCCTAGAGTCAGATGCATCTAGTGAAGGGATAGGAGAAGTATTGATGCATAACCGACACCCGATATATTTTGAGTGTATAAATTTAAGGGAGTCTAAGAAGGTCTATACAATTTATTATAAGAATATGTTGTCCATCATGCATGCATTATCCAAATTCAGAAAGTACCTGGTAGGAGGACATTTTGTGATTAGGATTGACCACAAAAACTTGAGATATTTTTTGGAGGAGCGGGAACTTAATGAAAGGTAGTAGAAATGGGTGAGTAAGGTGCAGGAATATAATTTTGACATTGAGTATGCAAAGGGGAATAAGAATATAGTTGTTGACTCCTTATCCAAGATACATGTAGCCTTCTCCATGACAAAGATATCAACATACTGGAAGTCCATTCTCTTGGTGGAGTATTCCATGAATAACTTCACTTGTGAGACGATGGAGGGTAGTATTCAGGATGAAAAATACGGGGTAGTGGATGACATCATCTACTACAAAGACATGATATATCTTGTGCCTAATTCTACGCTCAAGGAAAATATTTTGAGGGAAGTACATGACACACAACTGGTAGGGAACCATGGGTATATAAAGACCTATAGGAAAGTGAGGAAGAGATTCTCATGGAAGGTTCTGAAGGGGGATATAATTCATCATGTGAGGGAGTGCATGACTTTCCAGCAGAACAACTCAAAGTTCACACATCCTACAGGAGTCCTTCAACCATTGTTGATTCTGGAGCAGAATTGGGATATCATTTCCATGGAATTAATCATAGGATTGCCAAAGGTGTCGGGGAGGGATTCTATCTACATGGTAATGGAAATATTGACTAAATATGCACGCTTATTTTCCATTCCTACATAGTACAACACATATGAGATAGCAGATCTATTCATCATGGAGGTGTTCAAACTCCACAATATTTCCAGGAACATAGTCAGTGAGAGGGATGGAAGGTTTCTTAATGCATTTTGGCAGGAGTTATTCAGGTTATTTGGGACAGAGTTGATGCCTAGTACTATCTATCACCCCTAGATAGATGGGAATATTGAAATAGTATACAAATGGATCAATGGGTGCCTATGGATCTATGTGTCCAAGAAACAATAGGCATGGATAAAGTGGTTTCATCTAACGAAGCATTGCTACCACACCAATCATCACATTGCTACGAAGAGTTGTGTAGATAATTTGAAGCCTCACTTTATGGACCCTACCGAGTGATCAGGAGATTTGGGGAAGTAGCATATGAGATGGAACTACTAGAGGGTGTCAGGATCCACAATATTTTCCATCTATCATTCCTCAAGAAGGAGTTGGGACAACGGATCACTGCTTCAGAATATCTTCCTCCACTAGATGAGCAAGGAGTTGTTTCTAGCTCCTGAGAGGATCATTGATGTGAGGGAAAGGAGGCTAAGGAGAAGGATCTTTCAAGAGTACCTGGTTATATGAAGAGGATTTCCCATAGAAGATGCTACCTAGGAAGGAGATCATATCCTACAACACCTTGATCTGTAGTTGCTTGAGGATGAGATATATTGGGAAGGGAGGACTATAATGTCCCCTTCCAATTGATTGTCACAAAGGATGATTCAATAGCCTATACGACTCTTGTAATCTATAGTCAAAAAGGAAAAAGGGAGTCAAGGAGGTTTATTTGGTGTCACTAAGTTAAAATAATGACAAATCCTAAAAGTGATATTAAATAAAATAAATAACTATATTTAAATGGAATTGGAAGAAAAATAAAGTGAAAGTTTGATCTGGTCAAAACGAGGAAAGATCTAGAAGCTCTGAAGGAAGGAAAAATATAGGGATAACCCTTCTCTTTAACATTATTATTTGATTGAGTCTTGCATGGTTCTCTTGGAGCCATTGTTTCTTTAGGGTTTAGAAAAATCCTTCCATAGCTCGTCTGGTTTTGGTGGTGCAACATCCACCCTAGCTAGGAAAGGAGGAGGATCCAACTGGGCTCTTCACTTTATTTACATTGTGGGACTTGGGTTCTTCTTGGAGATATTTTTGGAGCCATATCGGCTTAGGCAGAGCATTCGCAACATTTATTAGAGGATATTAGGCGTATAGTCTACAGGTGACAGGAAAGTTTCAGAGTAATAGTAAAAGAAGGCACCCTTGCAGGTTGGGCATAGAGTGTCCTGCAAGGCTCCGTGTGTTACTCAGCTTTGTCTCAGAAGTCCCAACCGACCTATGGTTTTAGGTATAATGGACATACTTGAATAGTAGAGGTGATCGAGAGTATATAGAGAATGTATTGACGAGGTTTGACAATCATAGGAGGATTCCTCAGTGTTTGAGAAGATTTGGCATCATTACCAGGTTTCTTGTTTCTTCTTTTTTATTAGATACTAGAGCTACTTTGCAGCTAGTATAGATATTTGTACTATGAGAATTGGTTTCTCCATTCATAATAAAAGATGCAATGGTTATCTTCTCTATTCTATGTGTAATGTGTGCATAAAATGTGTTTATTTTCTTATCTTAGTAACATATGGAAACTCTTTGTAAAGCATTTCCAATAGAATTAATACAAAGTGTTTGATAAAATCATACAAACAGAAACAATACCTTGAACAACAAAAAAAAAATCATATCTATCCAATTTGGGGACATTACAGGGTTGTGCACACTCTAGGATTGAAACAAAACTTGGAAAATATGCCAAATCGACCCTTGAAGCTCATTGAACTATCATCTTAGACCAAGATTCCTCTAGGTTAGTGCACAAGACAAGTCAATGTTGTAGTCAATGCATATACAAGTGGAAAAAAGCACAAGCTATATCCATGCCAAATCAACATGAGGTGGAAACAATATTGAATGAGATAAATTCATGGCACATTTCATGATTTTATCCATAGATGGGCTGATAGAGTTCATTTCATATAACCATGAATATTTCAATTCTTAATTTCAAACCCATGCTAGAATAGAGAGGCAGTTTTGTGAGATCAATTGCTACCCGATGAAGGCAAATCTAAAAAATCATGGATATAGGTTTTGTGCAGAATGATCCCAAGTAGGAGATTATAAGGCCTAAATGTTTTCCTCCCCTAACCATGGTTCTTAATCTCATGAAATTCCATTTAATATTTAAGCACCTTGTTTCCCCCATAACCATGTTTAATTCTCAAGACAAATTTTCACTATACAAAACCTACTCATAGCACTCATATTCCACTAATATGTTAATGAACCGCAACTATGGGCTCGTGAACCACTCTTGTTGCGACCATAAGACACATTCCTATTTAGGGCCTGTGTTGTGGTGTAATCATGGCACCCACGTCCCTTTAGTAGGCTACGGATACCCTATTAGCGTTGTATGTGGTGGTTTGATGCTATGTTCATGGCATCATATATCCTAAAAATTAATGGGTTTCATACATTGTTCACTAAACTTGAGACAAAGAAGCTTCATTTAGGGCACAAGGCTCTTGTTTTCATCCCTTGACCTTAGTTAGGCATCGATACCTATTCCTGGTTCATAAATATCTTGTTCATGGTGGCCATATTCCACTTGAAGGTGAATGATATCATACAAAGGTGATATGTGTTGGTTTGAGGACTCATATATGGTGGATTATCTTGATAAGAAATTCATAGAATTGTAGGCTCTTGATTCCATTCCTTTGTTGCACGAGATTGCAAGTAATCAATGCTCCCCAGTGTATCGTGACAAGGGACTAATCGCCTCTCATGGATCCTTGAAATTTGGTGGTGGTAAATTTACCAATCACCTGTGGGTTTTGGTGTAACAACAACCGTACTTCCAACAATTGGTATTAGAGCTAGAGGTCACAAGTTTGATACACACTCAGATCATGTTGAGGGGTATATTGTTGCACGAAATTGCAAGTAGTCAGTGCTCCCTGGTGCATCATGACAAGGGACTAATCACCTCTTGTGGATCCTTGAAATATGGTGGTGGTGAGTTTACCAATCACCTACGGGTTTTGGTGTAACGACAACTATACTTCCAACATCCTTGAAAATTGCCAAGAAATTGAGACACATCCATGATACACAAGACCTCATAATAACACACATATTCAACTCAAATTGATAAATACTCCATGGAGAGGGCTCGTGTCGTAGTTTTTATTGGTATTCATGGTGCTTGATCTCAATAAAGTTTAATTAGAGATTAATGCTATTCTTTCTTCCTTGGGCATGTTTATTCCTTGAGTGGGGCATAGATCTCCTCACGAGCAACATCAAACAGAGATAGAGTTGGGGATTGGCTTGGGCAATTGAATAATTCAACAAAATCTTAGTTGAAAAAAAATTTGGTCAACAAAAGTCTATTATATGTTGCAATTATTGCAACGGAATTTGCATATAGATTCGTTTCAAATCACTGTTACGAAGCCATGTTGGAAGAGCTCCACGAAATTGGTTTTAAGATAGATATATGTATGAAAGGGGAGATAGAATGTATGAAAGGGGAGCTCCTCCATATGAAAACTACAACTTACATGTTAATGAGTGGACATAGAATTAAAACTTGAAAACAAACCATCCTACTAATGAACATCAATTAAAACTTAGTCAAACCCAACAATCAACAACCTTTTTATCATCACTATTCACATGAAATGACACATACATGTGGGACAAAGTATAGTTGGTTTGGTGAAGTATATTTGGGATTTGAACCACAAAATACTGAGGAATACCTTAAGAAATCATAGTTTCTAAAAAGATGCATTAAACACATTGATATAATTGAGATCGGGATGTTCTTCATCCTTAGAATTGTTGGGCTTTATTCAGGGAGCTTTCCAAGTGGTCACATTGGAAGAAATTGGCTATCTATGCGAGTTTTTGTCTATGAAATCCCAGGTTTTGTTGCTTGAAACCTAACAGAGAAACGAAGGTTGTGTTTTTGTGTGATAGGCACAAGGAGTTATCAGTGTGTAGATAGAGTAATGTTCTCACCATTTATCTCTTGACATGAGTTTTCTTCACAAGGAGTGATGAGTGTGTAGATCGAGTAATGTGCTCACCATTTATCTCTTGACATGATTTTTCTTCTTTAACTCATTGTCTATTCGCCCTGACAATATCCGTGCTCTAAGAGACCACCTCCACTTTTTCAAAAACCAATAAATATCAATTTAGTCCATAAGTGAAGCTTCAAATATGGCACTTTAATAAATTGAAACTTGCTAGTGCATGACAAATCTAGGTTTAATATAAATGGCAATTGCAATAAGTAAGAGGGTGATGAGTCTCCCAAGGGAGGAGGGTGTCCATAAATGGTAACAAGGGTTCTTCCACGGTGATATTTGAACATGAAGGTGTCAGTAAGGGTCAACAAGGATTGGAGAATGAGTATGAAGGAGGATGAAATAGATTGGAGAATGGGTATGAAGGAGGATGAATAGATTGTTTGGTAGACCCTATAAAAGGACAACAAATCTGGTCCATCTCGGGGATTGGTATATGAGGAAAAATGTTGGACTTTGATAGGATTTATCAACTAGGGTCTCATTCATTGGATAAGGATACTATAGACATTTTAGGTGAGTTGGATCAGGAGTTTACATATCATGACTTTATTCCCACCAGGGAGGCAGGGGGAAGGGGATACAAGACCCTACAATGATCCTTCAAAGGATCATCAATGCCCAAGTGCCTCACCCCATGCAATGATTTATGACTTTCATGAAGTGAATTCGTAGACCTCAATATCCTAATCACAATAAGATAGGGGAGTAATGCATTCAAGGTATGTTGTTGCAAACCATCAGACCAAGTTTAGTAATGAGTTCAAACTGACTGCAATTGTGTAGTCAGAAGAAAGGATAGTTTCTCTATTTCTAGTTTTCTTGGTGAAATGTTGGACTTGAAGCTTATGAGAAAAGTTCCATCCTTTGACTTTGATTTTGAGGGTGTAGGGCTACATTCTTAGGAGATATCAATGAAACCTAAGAAAGGAAAGTGTATAAAAAATTCCCATGATATTGTTAGGTTGAAATTGGGAGGAAAAAACAAATTAAATGATACAATGGAGATGCGGGATAAATCACTAGTAAGCCAATTTTTTGGGAAACAAATGAGCAATGAGGAATTGAAGGATTAGACAGATCTCAAATTTGAACCTTTAGTGGGATGCTTCTCATGAACCATGATATTGGTCAAATGATGGTTAGTTTAGGTTCTTAGAAAAATAGAAGAGGCAAATAAAAAATTTCAATGATAGTGGAGATGTGGATAACAAACTCTATTCTTAAATAAATGACACGTTGATTTTGATTTAGGCAATGGTTTAAGATATGATGAAAAACTAACATGTATAGAAACATGATACTACAGAATGGATTAGATTCTGGTAGTGTTGGAGGTTAGAAAAGGTTTGGTGGAGACAATGGATATCCATAGGGGTGTTTATCTTTTTCATCTTAACTTGGACTACTAGGGAGTACACTTCATATGTGTGATTTTACACTATTATGGGCACCTAATTGCATACTCTAATTAACAGAGCTACCAAAAGAGTTGGCCAACAAAAAGAAAACGAGAGGTTTGGAGATGGTTGAATAGGAAACAATCCAAATTTCTAGCATAAAGGAAGACATGGGGGTATGAGCGACCCCTAACAATCATCATTTTGGGAAATAGAAGAATATTTAGAAACCTTAAAATTGAGGCTATCACAAGGATCCAAACCTAATAGAAAATAGCCATAAAACAAGGGCCAAGACAAAATATGCTAACAGTCATCATTTTGGGAATCTAGAAGAATATTTACAAACCTCAAAATGAGGCTATCACAAGGATTCAAACCTAATAGAAAATAGACATTAAAAGGAGGCCAAGACAAAATATGGTAAGACACATCAGTCTCTTCCTTTGATTTTGAGGTTGTAGGGTTACATTCTTTTAAGGGATCAATGAAACCTAAACAAAGAAAGAGTATAAAAAAGAATGAGGAGACTGTTAGCTTGAACTTAGGAGGAAAAACAAAATTAAATAATATAATGGAGATGGGGATCGAGCACTAGTAGGAAAATTTATTGGGAAAAGAATGAACAATGAAGAATTAAATTCTTAGACAAAGCTCAAATTTGAACCTTTAATGGGATTCTTTCCACAAACCATGATATTGGTCAAAGACTTGTTTGTTTAGGTGTTTAGGAAAATAGAAGAAGCAAAGAAATTTTTTCATCAACAATGGAGATGGGGATCAAAAACTCTATTCTTAAAGAAATGACACATTGAGTTTGATTTAAACAATAGTTTAGCGATATATTATTATGAAAACCTAACACATATAGAAACATGATACTATGGAATGGATTATATTCTAATCATGTTGGAGGTTCTAAAAGGCTTGGTTAAGACAATGGATCTCCATAGGGGTGTTTATATTTTTCATATTAACTTGGACTACTAAGGAGTACCTTTTAGATGTGTGAGTTTTCACTATTATTGGATGTGTTAGTCTCCACTATTATGGGCATCTAGACGCATACTCTAATTACCCGACCTACCAAAATAGTTGACCAACAAGAAAACATTTGAGAGGTTTGGATATGGTTGAACATGAAACAATAAAAATTTTTAGGAGGAAGGAAGATGTGGGGGTATGAGCGATAGTCATCATTTTAGGAATCTAGAAGAATATTTACAAACCTCGAAGTGAGACTATCACAAGGATCCAAACCTAGAAAAAAGTATCCATAACAAGGATGCCAAGACAAAATCTAGTAAGACACATTAGTCTCACTCTTTGTTTAAAAGTGTTTCTTTGGAAAATATCACTTTTGGGTCTTGGGGAAATGAAGTTGGAACAAAAGGCTCAAATTTCCAAATTGATTTTTTTCCTAGCCTATTTATAATAAAAATCCCCAACCCGCCTCCCCTCATACCTATTCCTAGAACTATAGAGGTATTGCATGTTGATAAAGGTCATGGAGGATCCTTTCCAAACCCTAGCATTGGCTTTGACTTGGATGAGAAGGATATCCGTGATTTTAATCCTTTCGAACATATGAAGTTGTTGATCTATTTTATTATCAAGGATATGAGAAAACCTTGTAGGGACTTCTCATGGGAATTTGAGATACCCTATTCCTTTTTATATAGGTGATGCTCCTCTATTTCTCACTCAAATAACAATTATATCCATATTTCTAAAGAACGGATTTTCCTTCATAAAAATTTAATACCTGTGGAACATACAAAGAAAATATTAGGGAAAACTTTTTGATCATAGGGAAGAAAAATAAAATTAATATTATTCAACCATAACCATTTTCATATCATAGCAAGAGAAATTGGCAAACTTGACGCAATAGAAACATAATATAGAGTAGAAAAGATGGTCGTTTTCAAAGAACTTTAAACTATTTTGTGACATTCATATCATAAATATGTAAAGGAAATTGATTCTCAATATTTCATTCTGACATAAAAGTCAGAAACCACATAAGTCATGAGCTCCAGAATATCTCACTATTGAGTTTAAATAATAAATACAAATGTATAGTTCAAGATCAAACAAAGTGTATGCCAAATTGGATTTACATAATACTAGTCATTCTGAAACGAGAAAATAACAAATGTGTTTCTCTTAATGGAATGTGATGGCACTCTCGTGGACCATATATTGACCACGATAACCTAGAAGAAAAAAAGAAGCAGTCAAAAATCACTCTTGTACACAAACAATAACATTCAGATAACAATATTGGATGATTGTGGACTTAGCAAGAAGAAAACAAAGGGGATTGCTTCAAACAAGGATTATATTCAAAAAAATGGAAGTAGGGGCTAGTGGTTCACTTTCACTTTCTTCTTTTTCTCTTTAAAAAAGAAGTAGCATCGTTGTTCCAAACTTTAATAATTGTTTATTGAATATTCAAGATCAAGGTGGGTTAGCCATTGCTTCCAATGCACCCTTTATCGATTCTTGAATACACTCCCGTAATGTCACTACAATTATATATTGTTTGACTCTAACCCTGAACAACTCATATTCAATAGTATTCAACATGTCGCATGGTTCTTGTGCAATGGATGATTGGTCTTCATTATCTTTCATGAAACTGACCATCCAACGTTGGATTTCGCCCTTTGAAAAATCTGTGAGGTCATCAAATTATGTTTCACATGAAACCATTATTATACCTCACTCGGATTTCATTTGACCTCTCATTAACAGTGTGGAATCTAATATCGGAGGTGGGCCTTTGAGTTGATGATATATGTTACCCTCATAAATAATGAAATTATATTTTTTTCAATATCATCGCAGGTGGCACTCAATTGTTGGAGGGTATCTATCCTTCCAAGCCTACAAACCTATATTTGATTTAATATATTTTTAGAGGGGAGATCCTTGTTCCATCTCTTAAGCTCATCCATACTTGATATATTTGCAACTAAAATACTTAATTCATTTTTATTAAAATGCTCATGAGTTTGAAAATATTTCTACAAGGCTCTTATGGAAATCTCCAAAGCCTCCATGATTATGTCAAGTATTTTATTAATGTTTTTAACAACATATTTCCTGACACCCATCAATATCTTAGGAATGCTCGTGACCTTAGAGCCTCATCTGGTCACCTGTTTAGGGAATTCATCTAGTACTCTCATACATAAGGGATCATCAAATAGTGGCTTTGAGGTAAGGGAAGTTGTAACAACGCAATTTGATTATTTAATTTTCATAGTTGTTAATTGAAATTTAATTAATTATTAAAATAAAATCAATAAGTATTTTATTATTTTATTATTAAAAGGGAGGTGAATTAATTTTACAAGGTTGTTGGGGAATTAATGATGGGGATAAGGTATTTGGGAATTGAATGAGAGGGGAGGATAAGGAAGAGGGAAAGGGACTTGGAGAAGGGTCTCATATTTGTTCGGAAATTTTAGCAAGAGGCGGAAGAGGAGGAGGAAAATTGGAAGAACATATTGTTATGGCGAACTCTTACATGACACTATTGTTTCTTGGAAATTTGGTCTTGGGGGCTAGGAAACTGCAAGAATTTATGGAGCTAGAGATAGGGATCTGGAGAGGTTGTTCCTAGCTGGTCGGGAGGTTAATATTCAATTTGGGTAGTTTGGGAAAGAACATAAACAAACAGAAAACAGACTAAATCAACCAACCTGCAGGTCAAGGTATGTATTTGTTGTTGTTAATATGTTGTTGGTGTTATTATATTGTCTGAATTTTTATTACGTCTATTTATGAATTTATTGCTAGTATAAAGAAAATCATGAAATAAAATTCTAAACATTATTGCAGTTATTTAGTAGGAGATAAGGAATTATTTATTATTTTATTGAGGCCTTGAAATGAAGGACTTACATATGGTATCAAATCCTGGTTTCAAAACTGAAACCTGAGATTTACCACCCACGTAATTGCACAATCTATTCTCCAAAACCCTAATCTACATCCTAGAAACCCGTTATTTACAACCCATAAAACCTATGAAGACTACCCAGAAGAACCTTGTTCCACCCACATGTACTAATGTTTTCTAATAAATTTGTAAGGAGACTATATAATTAATCAATAATGGATTCACCCTTAATGTAACTCTGAACTATCTTATATGGAAATACCAAAAGATAATTTTGTCTTACCTTTAAAAAAGAGAGAGAGAGAAAATTTCTCTGTTTCAGCCCAATGGTGACAGGATTATTCAAGCTTATTTTGGCAAGATCATTAACTTGCTCATTCAGTGTTAATGATAATAACAAGTTTTTCCATTGGTACTCATCATCTAAATAAAATGTTCACTTTCCTATTAAGGTGGGGTGACCTTCCACAAGTAGATCTCCAAATAGACAACACAAGACAAACATTCCAAATTCTCCTATCTCTTTAAATAACTTTTCCATAAGAAAAAACTGAACTACTTGTAGTCTCTTCACTATTCACTAATAACTTTTCAAAGATGATGACCAAATACAACAATTAACTCACCTTATAAAGTGGACCCTTTTATATTAAATTAATATTCATTATTATTGAATGTACCTTATTCAAAGAAGATGTCCACATAAAACAAACAAGTACCTCATAGGTAGCTTAAACTAGGGAGGTTAGGGTAGGACCGTAACACAATTGAAATTGGCTATGAGTATTAAACTAAGCACTCAAAAAATTGAACAATTGATTGAGGGTTTTAGATGGATAACTTTCCATAATATTTTTTTAAGTAAATCTTAAGAGTCTCAACATAGTCTTCAAACCCTAGTGTACTCTTCCACTTTCAACGCTTGCACTTGTCACTCACCTTATTGGAAAAAATATTGAAATTCATCTTAGACATGAAAATAAAGAATTTCAAGCAAAAATATTTAAAAGTTGGAAGATTAGTCATTTCTAATGAAACTAATGACCTTGAAGACACAATCTTGGGTGATGTCCTTGGCATCCAACCAATTGTCTACCAACTCTTCTTGCGACAATACTTAGCGCCCATCACTATATGTGTTGACAAGGATCACTCACAACATTTAACGAAAACTAAACAATTTAGACACGAAGTTTGCGAACTATACCTCACATGAAATAAAAATATAAAACCTTTAGAAAATAAAAATTGGACTTTCAATATAATTTACCTTTTGGCATGTTAAAAAGAAAAACTATTTTTTCTTCATGAGCATTGAGCGAAATCTAATAAATTATGATTGATGAGGTAAAAACTTAAACTTTGACACTAAAATATAAAGAGATAGGCTTTAGGCACTTATAACGCAATCTCAAAATACTACTTTTCTTAAATTCAAGTTGTAGGGAGAAAGCACATATAGTTTATTTAAGCACCAAAATTAGGAAATGAAAGACTTTTCCATAACCAATAACTCTTGTAATCGTTGAAAGTTGTCTTCCATACATGAGTCGGTTCGATGGTAACCTAGTGGTAACCAGACTTTAGATCAATATTGTTGAATAACTTGGCCCCCTTGATTTGGTCAAGAAGGTCATCAATTCGAGGAATTGGGTATGGATTCATGACTAGGATTTTGTTTAATGTTGTGTAATCAATGCAGAGACACCAGGTCCTGTATTTCTTCTGCACCAATATAATCGATCTTCCACAAGGGGGGATTTAGGTCTGATGTGCCCCTTTTGAATAATCTCTTGGATATGATGCTTGAATTCATTATTTTCCATCAGCGAGCGATGATAAATTGGTCCATTAGGAAGAGGTGTTATGGGGGTTAGATGAATTGGATGGTTGACTTGGAAATGCATCGATAACCCAGTTGGTGAGGAGAAGATGTGTCTATAATCTTCCAAGATTCCTTCCAGTTGCTTCTGCTACAAAGATAGGCTATGTGTAGACATCATGGATGTGGGAGAAACATTTTTATTACCATGAAAATGGTGTTGGTTGTGGAGCCTGATTATCTTCCTGATTTAGAGGTCTTCTACTTTCATCTGTGTTTATACCCCATGAATTATTTACACCCCAGAAGTATGTACACTCTTCCACGCTGGGGAGTGAAGAGGGGGGGGTACCCCCTCTGCGGGGTCTGGGGGGGATATCCCCCCAGTTGGGGGGTTTGGTGGCAAGCGGGCCCCCAACGGGGGTTCGAGGGTGAAGCCCCCGAAGAAAAAATTTCCTTGTAAAAGTATATTGTAATTTCATTGTAAAGCTGGACCGTTCATTATAAGGTCGCAGATCTAATGATAGAGATTATGTTAGGGTTTTTTTCCCTAGAAGGAAACCCTCTTTTATGAGGGAAATGTATTGCGTCTATGTAGGTTGGTGAAGATTGTATTCTGAGAGAGGAGACTTTGAGAGAAAGAAGAGGAAGTTACAACGGGTTTTGCTGTAGGTTGTATCCCTTCATTTTGCTAGATAATAATAAAGAAAGGACCTGGAAATTTCTCTGGTGGACATAGCCCACACTGGGTGAACCAAGTAAATTTGTGTCTCTCTTGTATTGTGTATCTTCTGTGTTTTGTTTCCACATTTGTTTTATTTTATTGCTTCGCGATCCTATTTTTCTAACAACTGGTATCAGAGTGTAAGGTAACTCACAGGAAAAGAGGGTTCCTAGTTCGAGTGGGAGCAATGTCAAAAGATGGAAAGTTTAGGGTCGAGAAATTTAACGGCCAAAACTACCAGTTATGGAAGATGTAGATGGAAGATTATTTAGATCATAAGGATCTATTCCTACCATTGAGTGGAGTAGCAAAGAAGTCGGTGGCCATGAAGGACGAAGAATGGGAGATTCTTGGCAGAAAGGCTCTAGAAACGATATGACTGAGACTGACAGCGTCGGTGGCTTTCAATATCTCGAAAGAAAATAGAACGAAGGGTTTGATGGACGTGTTGGCCAAATTGTATGAAAAACCCTTGGCGTCCAATAAGGTATTTCTAATGAAGAGATTATTTAATATGAAGATGTTGGAAGGTGG
>JASDQU010259406.1:0-15744 GCA_032191745.1 Picea mariana
AAGTGAGGATGGCATAAAGATGCCCAGTCTTGGCTAAACTATTGGGGAATCATGGAAGAAACCATTTTTCAGAATACAGATACTATTAAAAAAAATGTCAAATCAAAATTTAAGGAAAAAATTTGGTCTGATAAAGAGTTAGAGGAAAAAAGAAAATTAAGGTATTATAAATATGTAATCAACCCTAGTCTAGAAGATCAAAATTATCTATTTGTTTTGCCAAGTGTAAAGAAAAAAATAAGCATTGCTAAGATAAGAACAAATTCTCACGAGCTCCATAGTGAAAATGAGCGTTGGTCAATTCCTAAAACGCCACGGGATGAAAGAGTGTGTCACCTTTGTGACACTAAGAAGGTTGAATATGAAAATCACTTTCTCTTAGATTGTCCAGCCTATACCCATATTAGATCTCATTTTCAAAATATTGAGCACACTACCAACCGTCCTAACCTCTTAACTCAACAAAAGTATGGTGATCTTGGAAAGATTCTCTTAATGTTTTTCGAGCACATAAACAAAATTCTAAAGAATCACAAGTAATCACTTACCCTCTTAAGGTATGATAGACCAATTAGGTCTTAGTGGATGTTAAACATCATCATCATCATCATCATCATCATTATCTTCAGGTATTTCTCAATTACCATCTCAGAGATACACAATAGCGCTCTGTTACAGACCCCTGGCTCTAGACTCATGTTGTGGAGCTCTAACTCCCAAAAAGGTGTAAAAATTACATTACAGACTCAAAACTCTGACTTCTCAACAATATACAGCAACATCCATGACATCAACCTAACAATTGTGATACCAACCAACTGGGCTAACAACAACCAACCCAACCCTTTTACAATTGTATTCAACCCTATATATAAGCTAGTTCATGTCTCTAGCTTTTGCTTGCACGTTTTCTTGTTCTGTTGCAACCGCTTTTGATTTGCTGGCGTTGCACTGCCCTTTTCACACTTGATTTATGTTTCTTTTCCTTACTTTGCAGTCCAACTTCTTCTGAATCTTGCGCAACTCATACTAGGAAAAAACTTGGACTATAGTCCTTCTTTTGCGACTCCTTATCCAAAAACAAAGGGCCCAATAGGCTCTAACCACAATCCTTGACTGTCCCTCAAGTCAAGTAGTCATCTCTTTTGCAGCTTCCAAGAGCAATTGTTGTTTTCCCTTGTCCTCCTTTTCCTCTTTCTTTTGATCTTGTACTTATGATTTCTCTTCTTTTTCCTCTTCAAATGAAGGGCCCAACTCTGGGACCAACTCCAAGGCCTGCTTCCTCATGTCTTGAGAGCTTCCAACTTTATCTTGCCACTTCCTGGCAAGAAGTAAGGCCTCTATGACAATTTGTTGGGTCACCTCTGTAATACATCCCTTGTGCTTGGATGCGACCAATGAGTTCCATTCAAAATCTGTTGTTGCATCGACTTGATTCATCGGCATATAAACTGTCTGAATGATAGGCCAGAATTCGCACAACTCCTTCTTTGCTATAGATTGCGCCTCAAATAGGGCATTTAGTTCATTGTCTACTTGCTGGATATGGTCAAACTTCTGTTGTTTCTCCAGCAGATCCATCATGGCCACAACTTATTCATTCAACTTATCCATCATGGTGCACACATCCTCAAAAATGTTTGGTTGCGTCTAGCGATGATGCCCATCCAATCACTGAATTCCATGAAAATCCTTGTGCACTTAGTTGTGTGCTTATGTAGTGTTGTGCGAGCATTGTTTCCTTCTAGCACTATCTTCTCCATCTGCTCCTACAGCTTCTGAGGTTGCTTCTCTGCTTCTTGCTAAGTTTTCCACAACTGCACTTCCATATGCTCAACGCAAATGGTCAATTGTGACCATTCTCCTTGGAGCAGTTCAATTTGATGCTCCAAATCTCCTGCATCACTAGCTTCAGGCAGTTGGGGTGCAACCGTCCGAATCTCCGACTAGGCTTCAAAAAGCCTTTCTTGGACTCTTTCCAGTTTATGCTCGACCTAGATTTTTGCATGTTCCTCTTGTTTTCTGCATTCTTGTGCAAGGAGAACTTCCTGCCTTGCGAACTCTGCGAACCTCTCTGTACTGAAGCCTTTGGTCCAATTGATTAGTTGATGCTCTGATCATTCTAACCAAGTGCATTTTTGGCCATTGTGCAAGGTCAGCGGAAGACGATGCTGCCTCCTTGGGTGCTCGAGTCTACAGTGGAAGTCCACTGGACGTTGAGTGTTCTAAAGGAATCTCCACTTCCTCCTCCCCTGTGGATGGTCCTGGAACCAACCTCAACCTCAATGCTGATGGAAGAAGTGTCAGAACCTCAGTTATGGGCAGGAAGAGTTGCATTAACTCTGTGCACTACTAAGGGTTTTGGAGAACCAACTCCATCTGTTCATGTGCGGATTTCACACTCTGCCGAGAAGTTGACTTGGGTTCCTTCTAAACCTCTGGTATCTCCTTACGTTTACTTGCGTTTACTTCCTGCGTTGTGCTTCCCTGACCACCCTCAACCTTGGCCATTGAGGGGATGTGCCAGGTACTTTGAGCTTGCATCTCCTCCACCGTATGCGTGTCCTTTTTCAGCGCAAAAGGCACAATCTTCTAGTCCTTGGTGTCCGGGTTCAAACCAGTTAGTTGCAGGCTCTGCTCTGGTACTTCTGGCGTTGGACCGAAAACTTCTGGCCTTGACTCAGGAAAATCTTGGTTTATTTGTGGGAGTTCTCACTCTTGTTTTTCTAGGGGATCGAGCTGCATTGGCTCTATATCAGTGGTTTGGGGTGGAATGGTGGTTTGTGGGGGTGGTGACTGGGGTTGCTCTAAGCACTGAGTGAGTGAGGGGGACAACAGATGAAAGGGGTTGGGGGTTCAGAACTTTAATCAGCGAGACCCCGATTCTGAAATTCTTCGCCATTGGTTCAGTAATGAATGCAACCCTCGGGATCTCGTTGACATCCTTTCATGTCAACATGGCCTGCTCTGGCAGCTGTGGGAAGATCGACAACATTGTTTTCTTGCACTCCAATGGCTGCGTCTCCTCCTCCCCCTCAAATTCCAATTGTGCCAAAGCTTCCTTCTTTTGGGCCTCTGATCCTGAGCTTGATCCTACCCCTGCTTCTTTGCCTTTCTTCTTCAACAGCTCAACAGGAAAAAATTAGTTCATCCCCGAATTGCACGGGTTTTGTTTAACTCCCGACCACGACATTACCTCTTTTTCGAAGGCCTCCTCATCTAGGTATAACGATAGCATTCTCGAGTTGAAATCATCCTTGTTAGCATGCCACGATCATACAAATGTATGATGCCGGTTCATGTTGAAAATGATGTTCCTCGTGTTGCAGTTTAGGAGCTCTTGTGGAATTCTCAACCTTTGCGTTGTGTCGATCAGGCCATTGTACCACTTGGAGAATTCCATGCTATTGAAGTCCATGTTCTCTGAGTCCACCCTAGAATGCTAAGGCTCAAACATATTCGCAAGGCGTCCTTTGTTTTCTAGTGCCAACAATATTCCAATGGGTGGCTTCCACTTCAACATCGTGAACGCCATCAACAGGTATCCGTAGATGAAGGTGCCTCCGTTCTCCTGGGCTTCCTCACAAGCCATGAGTAGCTCCTCTAGCAGGTAACTACACCAGTTGAATACAACTCCATTGGCGCAAAAGTATGCTACTGACAATGCATCCAATGTGCATTCTCCCTTGTAATACAACCTCATAACCTTGCTGGTTATGATGTAACAACCAATCCTGACTGTCTCTGGTAGTATGGGGTCAATTTTGGCTGTGCACCCCCCTATTTGTGTGTGGAACCTTTCATAGATGCCGAGATCCCCTTTCTTCTTACCATGCTTACTGGGACCCTGGAATCCTTTCAAAACGTCCTCGCCTTCGAGGGACTCTCTAGTAAGCTAATGAATGTGTTCAACATGGATTGGATATTGCCTATCCAGCCAAAGAATTCTATTGTGCACCTTGCTGATCATGAATTTGTTGCACCGCGTAACATCACCAGTGGTACTGAATACTGGCAGGTCTCTGAGGTTCATGATCATTGAGTTGAATAGGTTGACAATTTTAGTTTTGGCACAAACTGCATGCCTCCCAACTCGTCTGGAGCGATAGTCCATAAGACATCTATGGTCATCTGGGGGAATAAGACTGGGTTTGTTAAATCAAGATCAAGGAGCTTGACCTACTCCACTTTCCCCTTGAGATCACCCACGACCTCGAATCAGGGGTCGCAGGGATCATCTGGTATTTCATATTTAGACATGGAGCCTCGACTTCCTGTAGCTCTCGACATTGTGAGATCCGAGTTATCACAAATTCTGCGGTGAACTAAGGATTGGGGATCACAACTACACAGGCTTTCTCACTCTACAGAATTCAAAAATTGCTAAGTTCTTTGAAAACAATGCGTTCTACAACGAGTTCTCAGAGCCTTATACTCGGGCTTAGCTGGCAAGTTCAACAATAACTCTTGTTCATCACGACCATTTGGACGCAACTTGGATCTGATTTGTCCGATTGGATGGGTTATTGAGGTAAATCCTTTTGGACGATTTTGGTATTTACTGTGCAAGTTGGACATGGACGTGGCCGATTTCAGACCTTTCTGTTTGACGGATGGGAATCCCGACGCAAATACTGATGGCATCTTTGCGTATCATGACTTTATGGATTAACTGAATTTAGACGAGGCACTGTAATGGCATTAAAGGCTGTGACTGGACTGGGTTCGTGTGGCACATGGATTCAGATTGCATTCATATTCGTTATCCCTCCAACCACAAAGGGGTCCATGTCATATTAATGACTGTCATTAATGGGTTCTTTTACGCTTATAATCTTGCACTGCTGAGTAAGCATTTCTGCATCAAAAAAAATTTAAACAAAAAAAGGGAATGAACTACATGTTGTGGCGCAACACTGCACACATCGACTTTATTAACTGAATTTACAAAAAATACAGAAAACTCAAATCTAATTATTATACATGCTCCTTCGGACTAGAGCGACAATCCCTTTTGTTCAGTTCTGAGACATATAGGGTTTCAGGCGAGCACCATTCACCCATCCCAATCGCAACATACCATCCAGTTGCAGAAGTCTAACTGCTCCTGAAGGTCGGATCTCTGCAACTATAAATGGTCCCAACCAATGCATTCACAACTTTCTAGGATGCTTCTGGTACCGACTGTCATAGAGTAGAACCTTGTGTCCTTGCACAAATACTTTAGTCTTAATGTGTCTGTCATGCCAATCTTTTTGCCTTTCTTTCTCAACCGACTGATGGAAGTCTACTAAAAATATGGTCTCTTCGAGTTCTTGTAACTCCATGAGTCTCTGGGCAACTGATTCTTACTCCGACATATGGGTGATCTGTGCAATGTACAGACTCAGAGTGATGAATTCTGCAGGCACCACAACTTCTTTCCCATAAACTAGCTCGAATGTTGTGTACCTGTGGAGCTTCTTTGTGGTTGTCCTGTAAGCCCATAGTACTACTGGAACTCTGTCATCCCAATCTTCCCAGTTTACACAATAGACCTTTGTTAACCCTCTCTCTAGAATCTTGTTGAATGCTTCTACTGTTCCATTAACTTGCGGGTGGTAAGGGTTGCTTTTGTGATGTTGGACCAGGAACTCTGCTATAAGCATTGCTATAGTGCTACTAATAAAATGAGCTCCCTGATCACTGGTTAGGCTCCTAGGACATCCAAATCAAGTGAGAATATTCTAAAAAATTAACCTATCAACAATATCGGTTGAAAAATCTTGAACAACTGCTACCTCAACCCAACGCATAAGGTAGTCGGTTGTGGTAATAATGTATCTAGCCTTTTAATGATTAGCTGTGGGGTTGATTGGTCCAATGAAGTCAACTTCCCACTTCTCAAATGCTTGTATAGCTCGAACTGGTTGAAGTGGTAATTCATCTCGTCGTGATGACTTACCCACTCTTTGAAAAACATCACATGATCTAGCATATACCTTTGCATCCTTGAAGAGCGTTTCCCACCATAGTCCAGCTTGGAGGAATTTCTGTGCAATAGCCTTTCCTCCTACTTGACCTCCCACAACTCCACTGTGGCATTCCCATAATATATCCCATCTTTCGTGATCCAAGACACATCTTATGAGGATACTATCTAGTCCCAATTTATACAATTGTCCTGCAATTAACTGATAGTCCGTTGCTCTAACAACCATATGGCGTTTCTCGGTTGCGAAATATGTTTTTGGGAAGGCTCCTGTACTTAAGAAGACTGTTATGTCCTCCAGGTACTCTGGTATGGCCTCAATCCAGAACAAAAATGCATCTGGGAGCTGATTGTCAATTGCTCCTCCACTTTCCCCTGACTCTAATCTAGACAGGTGATCCGGTCCTATGTTACATCTTCCAGGCTTAATAATTACTTCAAAAGAAAATTCCTAAAATAGTAGCAACCATCTACAATTCTCCCTTCCAACACAGGTTTGTTAACTAGAGATTTCAATGCAAAATGATCAATAAAGAAATTAAAATGAGAACCTAAAAAATAATGTCTAAATTTCTGCAAAGCATAAATCATGGCTAGACCCTCCCTTTTTGTTGTTGTGTAGTTGCGCTCAACTTGTGACAACTTCCTGCTCGCAAAATATATAGGATGATCCATGGGTCCATCTCCAGGTTGCACTAAGATAGATCCTAAGGCAATACCTGAAGCATCTACGTGGATGTGAAATTGATTTTCCCAGTTTGGGAATATCAGAATCGGTGATGTGCTGAGCTTATCCTTTAGGGTCTCGAATGCTTTATCACATTCTGGGGTCCATTGGAACAGTTCGGCCTGTTTCAATAGATTTTCCAGAGGTGCAGTAATGTTTGCATATCTTTTGGTGAACCTGCGATAGTACCCTGTGTATCCCAATGTGGAGCGCAACTGCTTAACACTCATAGGTGGAAAAATATTCACAATAACCGTGAATTTGGCTGGGTCTACCACTACTCCCTCTCGGCATACTATGTGGCCCAAAAACTTTCCATGTGGTACACATAATATACACTTTCTAAGATTCAATGATATCTGCAATTCTCTGCATCTGTTGAACATCAAACGTAACATTGCTACATGTTCCTTGAGCAAACTGTATATGATCCAATCATCCATATAGACTTCTATAAACTTGTGAATAAAATCTCTGAAAGATGCTATTACAATCCTGGAGAAAATTGCAGGGGCGTTCTTTAAACCAAATGGCATCACATTTTATGCAAAATACCCCCATTCTAATATGAATGTGGTCTTCTTTTTTTCCTCTTCAACAATCCTTACTTGGTGGTACCCTACAAATTCATCTATGAATGAGTACGCTTCTTTCCCCGCAACCTGTTCTAGCACCTCATCAGTAAAAGGTGTTGGAAAAGGGTCATGTACACAGGAAGAGTTAAGGCTTCTATAGCCTACATAGACTCTGATATCTTCTGTGCCTTTCTTGTTTTGGATGACTATTGGGCTGACCCATTCTGCTTCTTCCACTGCAAAAATAAGTCCAGCTTCCAACATCTTGTCTATGTCGTTCTTAACCTTCTCTTTTACTCTAGGGTTAAGGCGGTATGTTCTATGCCTCACAAGATTTGATCCTGGTTTTAATTCGATTTTTATTTCTCCCATGACTCCTTTGATCCCCTTTAATTCTGAAAAGGTATTTGGGAACAATTCCTCATATTCCCGCAACAAACCCTGTATTTCTAGACTAGTTTTCTCATCTGAGTAATCTCCCACCATAGCTATCTTAGGTTGCTCTATGGCCCCTATATTGACTTTGCACAACTTTAATGGGTGATTATAGGGGCTATCAGTCTAACTGGGTATGGTGTTATGGATTTCTCTGTTCCCTTATGTCTCTTTAATGGCTAGGTTTCTCAATTCCTCTAACTCAGCTGGGCTTTCTGAATCCCTGCTAATATTATAACATTCTATAGGATTCTTGTTTGAGGTTAGGTGAATATTAGTCTGAAGTTCTTGGATATGTTTTGCACATACTACTAGGTTTGATTTCTGATTACTATTGTTTGTAAAAAGAAATTCTTTAATCTTTTGCATGACTACTTCAAGCTCAGGGTACTTACTTGTAAACGAGAAGTCCTTGCAAAAATGATCTTCTAGCATCTACCAGTCGCTGGTATGTCTTCTGGTTTCTTCATGTATGAACCAAGCTTTCAGGATTGGACCTAGTGAGTGGGGAAATACCTGAACCCATAAGAAAGAGGGTATTTCCGCAACTTTCCACTGTGTCACACACTGGTCAATATGTACTCTAGGATCAGATTCTCCGCTGAACAATTTCACAACTTGGAAATCTGTTTGCATCTCTGATTCTAGGTGCTCCTTATTCTGAAACCTGTACTTGATAGATTGCTTCACATCATTCAAATTTCTAAGTAAGGTTTTATGATTGGCCCACCATCTAGCAGGGGTGTCTTGGAGGGATAACTCTAGTACTGAGATCCTTTGATCCTTCGCTACCTTTTCTTCCATACTGAGTAAAAAACTGTCAAGTCCTGAGGTACCATCATATAATAGGTGTTCTCTGACCTCGGTCCCAACCCATATAGTTTTTCTAACAATTGCACATCTCCTTGAGAATCTTTCGTATGAGCCTTGTTGCCAACTGTCAAATGCCAATTCTAAATCTTCATCCACTGACTGTATACTCCTCCATCTTACCGATCCATCAACAATAGGATTTATGTAATCGTCTCTTGTTCCATCTGTTACAATATACAACTGATCCAAGTCTTCTCCATCCATATTATTGTTTATTGGCTCTGTATATCTGGGCCCTACAAATGGATCCAAGGGTTGAACTACCTTGATTACATCTGCCTCAAATGTCATGGTGCCTTTTTTTAGGTCAATCACTACATAGTTGTCATAGGTCTAATCAATCCCAAGTAGTGTAGGGTAAGGGTCCTTATTCCCCATGATCTCAATCACTTCAAAGTCAACTACTTTCTCCACTCCCACAACATCTATTTCCACATTCTCTAGTCTTCCTATGGGGAATATGTCAACTGAGGTTTTCCTAAAGCTTCCCAAGTTTTTTTAGGTAGAATGTTCACATCAGATCCTAGATCCAACATGACATCCTTAATATCAAATTCGTCTAACTAGGCTACGATTCTGAATTATTTTCCAGTTCATACTTTCCTTCTCTGCACCCTCTGGGTACTCTTCTCAGGAAGGTTAGTTCTTATTCCTGCTTCTGTGGGTTATTCATTCCCTAAAACTAGGTATAGTGCATTAAGAAACTTTTCTGTTAATTGGTCGTTCCCGAGAATGTATATGTCAACCAAGGTTTTCCTAAGGCTACCCAAGTCTTTTTAGGTAGAATGTTCACATTAGATCTTAGATCCAACATGACATCCTTAATCTCAAATTCGTTTAACTGGGCTACTAGTCGGAATTCTTTTCCATTTCGTACTTTCCTTCTCTGCACCCTCTGGGTACTCTTCTTAGGAAGGTTAGTCTTTATTCCTGTTTTTGTGGGTTCTTCATTCCCTAAAACTAGGTATAGCGCATTGCACAACTTCTCTGTTAATTGGTCGTTCCCGAGAATGTCAGAGAATAATTGGAACCAAAGGTCGACTACATTTTGAGGTTGCTCAGGTTGTCTCAGTGTGACTACATGGTTTCTAGGTGTAGGGGGTGAAGCAGGGACTTGCACAATCTTAGGGTAAACAATAGGATGTGGGGGTTTGTCTTGCATCTCAGGGCTAGGGATACTTTGAAATACTTCTATGGCATCTTTAAAGAAAAACTTCTGTTTTAGAGGGTCATACCTGTCTTCTTTAGGTGTTGCTTTATGGATCTGAGGTAGATTATCAACATCAACTCTTGTCTTTTCTCCTCCTCGAGTAACGATATTGAGGTTGGGTAATTTTCTTTTACTAACTCTCTTGATTTCTGAATTGATGAGGTTAGTTCCTCATTGATGTTCCCGATATTCCAATTTTGTAATTAGTTTTGGGTAGTATTCAATTGTGTGCCCATTGGTTCTGCAGTGAGAGCGCCATGGCCGCCTCGGATGAGGAAAGTCTCTAGCCATATCGACTTGCTCATCACAATTATAACATCTTCTTGTCCCTCTTCCCCCAGTACTTCCTCCTCTGAAGTCTCCTCTAGATCCACCTCCTTGACCTCTTCCTGGTCCTTGAGGGTTTTCATTCACCTTGAATGCTGTTTTGTCGAACCTGTCTGCAAGTGTATCCAACGCTCTACATTGATTGGTAGTATGCGTGGTATATCCGCAAAACTCACAATGTACTATATTTGGTACTGTTGAATATTTCTTCATAATGGGGCATTGTCTCAGCCCATGCCCATGGATTCGACAAATCTCACAATACTCAACTGCTGACGCTGCTTTGATTCCTAGAAAAGCATGATATGGGGTGGGGTTGTGGAATGGTAAGTTCGCGAATACTTGCACAACTCCTCCCGTGGGTCCTGGTGAGGGTCCCATCATATTCTGAGGAGGTCACATTCCCCTCATTCGTGGACATTCATTCACCATATGTCCTTCTGTATAACATATCGTGCACGAGACCTATGGTCGTCTTGGTCTAGGTATTGTCAGTTCTTGAATCTTTTCTATCAGCTCTGATATTTTCCCTTTTAGTTGCACCAAATTTTCATTTGCTAGGGGTCTGGTCACTCTCAGTCTCCCATGGTATCCCGCCATGGATTCAATCTTCATCGATTGTTCCAAGGCGTCTGTCAAAGTGGCTATCTGCTGTTGCATTAGAGGAATTCGAGTCATAGGTAGCAATCCATGAATGTACCATTCTCTTTGATGTTCCTCAAGGATTGGATGTGCTAACCTCCCTATAGAATCTTTAAACTTTTGGCTGTATTCCCATGATGATTCACCTTCCCTTTGCTGGATCTTGCACAACTTAGACAGAGCCTGTTGTTCTGACTGAGGTAGTTTAAACTCTACTATGAACCTTGTTCGTACCTGTCCAAGTGTGAATGTTTGACCTTGCATTACTGGCACTCATGGATCAATAATATTCATGTACCACTTGAGAGCACAACCTCTCAAGGTAGTCTGGAACTCAACCAACTTATTCACATCCAGAGTCCCTCTGGATCTCCAGATTACTTCGCACAAGAACCAATGCTTCTCAAAATCTTCATCTCCCTTACCTCAGAATTCTGGGTATCGAGTACTCGAACCTCCAACGTGGCCATCCATTGATGATCTTGGTGCTCTTGTCAAAATGAATCCTAATGGTCCTACTTGCAACTTACCAGGGGATCCCAATATCCTCCCTGTACTCGCACTTCCTAGATGTGACTGACTAACTAATTGTATTGGAACAAAACTAGATTGAGAATGTAGTATCGAACTTACCACTTGTATAGAAGACACTTGGGGTATGGGTGATTCAGGGCTGGTGCCACTGGCTTCGGGGCGATTTTCTTTGATCCGGGGGGTCTTATTTTCTTCCTCTTGAGTGGTCCTTTTCGCTGGATTCCCAATATTTCTTGTCATAGGGGATAAATCTTCTCTTTCTTATTCAAGATTCATGCCAGATTTCTCCTCTCTTTCTTCCACACCTTCTCCTTCTTGTCCACCCTCCTGGGGACTTCTTTCTCTTTTCACTTTTCTCTCACTTAATCTTTTACTGGTCAGTATTTCATGTCTTCTCATCTTCCACAACTCTTCCATCTGTCTTTCCTCTACTTCTCCTGGTCCAAATTCTTTCCACAACTTCTTGGACTGTCTTGCTGCTTTCTTGATCTTTCCATGCCACCAATTCTCAACTATGGTGGATATTTTCAGGGCTCGCTCATCTCTTGAGTCCGTTTCTTGCTTTTCCCCCTACTTATCAAAGAACCCTTCCCCTCTCTCAAGCCACGACTCTACCCCAACCTCGCCCTACCCCAAGCGAGGATGTTTACACTACCATCTCAGTCAGGGACATAGTCAACATCTTCTTTTCCATCAAGAAAACTTTAATCCACAGGGGGATCTCTCTCAGTAGTCTTCCCCTTGGATCTTTCTTGAAATCTGCCTCTTCTCGTGAAAAATATTGGCGATTCTCAGCTACAAACTCAATAATGTATCCTTCTAATGTGGTATTGACCCATAAATCAATTGCTTGTGTGACTGGACAATCTAGCCGATGAAGTGATGCAATATTTTCTGTCCCAATTGCAGGTCCTCTTGACTCGTTCTTGGAAATCTAGAGCTTCTTGGAGCCTATTTATCCAGTGGAAAATTTATTCCAGGAACTTAACCCAAAATATCTCGTACTAGTCGCTCGATCTTTTTGAGTAAAAGACTGCCTCACGAGTATCTTCCACAGATTTTCTTCTCAGCTCACCTTCTTTCCATATGAAGGTGTCACAGTTTCTTTCCCACCATTGGCCAATATTAGATCTGTGAATCTGTGGAAGCATCCTCCCTACATGTTCCCTTTTAACGCAGGTCTCGACAACAAAACCATTTTGTTGGCACAAGTTTGATCAGACCAGGGTCCGTCTCAGGTTACCAACAAAAGGTACCGAGTAGTCTAGAGCATTGGCATTTTCATCTCCTTCGAAGAGAAGAAGTATCACTTGAAGCACTGCTAAGACAAATGGATAGGGAAGGGCGAGGAAAATACTTAGGGGGATTCACAGAACCTTCAAGATTCATCCTGATCTTTCACAAGACATCTAACTACAGAATGGATCTAAACTCATATGTGCAAGAACTGGAACTACTTATGTTGTAGAAAATCATTCAAACACAGAGACATCATGTAGAAATCATGAACCATAAAGAATTACTGTAAATATACAATGCATAAGGATAAACATAGAAAGACACAACATATTTTGAAAATTTGGATCCTTCTTCATATATTATCTTTAGGGATTTCTCAATTACCATCTCGGAGATACATAATAGTGCTCTATTACAGACCCCTCGCTCTAGACTCATGTCGCAGAGATTTATCTCTAAAAAATGTGTACAAATTACATTACAGACTCAAAACTTTGACTTCTCAACAGTATACAACAACAACTATGACATCAAACTAACAATTGTGATACCAACCAACTAGGCTAACAACAACCAACCCATCCCTATTACAATTATATTCAACCCTATATATAATCTAGGTCGTGTCTTATGGATTTTGCTTGCACTTTTTCTTGTTTTGTTGCAACCACTTTTGCTTTGCTGGCGTTGCGCTGTCCTTTTCGCACTTGATTTCTGTTTCTTTTCCTTGCTCTGTTGTCCAACTTCTTCTGAATCTTGCGCAAATCATACTAGGCCAAAACCGGGACTGTAGTCCTTCTTATGAGACTTCTTATCCAAAAACGAAGGGCCCAATATTGTCCTTCTGTCCTGCATGTGGTACACCACACAACTTCTCTTTTCTCTTATTCTGGTTAAGCTGAAACATTATATTCTTCAGATCCTCCTTCAGCTTCTCTATTGTTGGATCTGTCTTCTGATACTGTTTCTCTTCCATTTGTAAGGATTCCTGCAAAGCCTCTACCTAAGTTTGAAACTTCTATTGTCTTAAAGGGTATTTCAAGTGTGGTGACAATGAGTTCACAAATAAGTTCTTATGTTGCATGTCATTCATTACATACTTCAACTTACTCTTGAGACGCTTAAACCTATACTGAATCTCCCAACCAGACTCACTTGGTTTATGCCTGATTTCGATTATTTCATTCATGTACTGATCTTCTGGGCTAGGCTTTTGAAATTAATTTATCAGTAGTTTCTTCACATTTGCAATAGTCCTTGTTACTCCCGGTGAACTGTTTACAGCTAGTCTCATGTACCAATCTAGTGCGCGGTATCTTATCGTGATAGCTAACTGTGCAAGTTTTGTATCCTCATTTGTGATCTACTTTGCTTCCCATATCTTCTCAGAGATGAATAGATGCTTTTCAGGGTGTTCTGATGCCTCTCCCCGAAATTCTGGTAACCTGATTGTGGGATCGTGTGCTGGCATTTTGAACTGCGTTGAATAATACCTTCACGCGGTGTAGATATTTGAGTGTTATTTCCTGAACTGTCTCCTCTAGTTGTTGCTCCTTGTTTAGATGTGTTTCCTTCTTTCTTTCTTCCACTAAAATTCGGTTGTCTAAATGGTGATGTTATTTCTGGTGTACTAGTTGCACATGGTGTTATGGGTTCCACACTAACATTGACCTGGATTGGAGTTCTCCCTTCTGTTCCTACCCTTGGACCTCCTATATTCCTTTCATATGTTGTGCGCAGGATTTCCTCAATCTGCTCCACAACTCAGAGATCCTCTACCTCTTCCTCATCGCTTGCCAAACCCTCTCCATCATCTATGACTCTCTTCTTATTATTCATCTTATATTGGTAGGATACTCCACTGCGTGTCTTTCTAGTTGTTGCCATTATATGCTTTATCTGGTCTTCCTCCATCATGATTGGGTCCATGGCCTCCTTCTTATTTCCCTTATCCCTTTCTTCCTCCATTTCTCCACCTCTTGTCAGTTCTCCCCCCCTTCCCCCATGCATGCATGGAAGTTTAGATATCTGATTCCATGGTCATCACACTGTTGTTATATAATAAAATATTGATTGATGTATACATCAATCTAATATACCTAAATCTAGGTACTTTTAGAAAATCTTGCTTTGCTGTGCTGTAAGAATTTGTGGTATCTACTGCAAATTCAATGACAAATATTACAAAAATACTATCTAACTAGAAATCTACTGCGCGCATAAATTTGTTGTTAACTTGTTGTAACTGCACGATCTCCACAAGATTCCACTCCAGTTGTCTAATTCAATTTGTTGGGTGGTTGTATTTTAATCTCAATAGCCACTCCTGCAAAAAAATGCAGGAAATCACAGAAAAATACCTCATGCAAGTCGCTAAACACGTATTTGTCAAGGTATTTGCGTGGTGTTGTATTAGGGTTTATGTTATCCTTCTACGCAAACTCAAGTTCCTTTGTTTTCAACCATCTTTCAATATCCTCCTTCGTTAGATTCCATGGCCTAAAAATTCCTTTTTATACCTTCATTCTCCGTATACTTCTTCTATAGTTCCCGTACACTCAATCCCATGTAGTTCCAGCCAATAATAGAACCATTTGTTGGTAGAATCTTTCACTTCTACTTCTTGGGTTCACCCAGGTTTAGATCTGAACAAGTGTCCAACAAAACCCTCTAAAACTATTGACCCTCCTGGTAAACTAGAAGGAAACACAACACACATAGTGCACTGCGCAGTCTCACCCGAGATAGTTCTATGGGTGACTACAATGCTCAGGTGCTTGCAGTCCAAGAATGAGTGGGGATCTGGGATTGTATTGTTTCTTCTTCAGGACTTAAACTGATTATTCAATCTATTATTTCTACAATTCATTCATCTGTTAAGCCCATGCATGAATTCTAATAGACCTAACTCAATCATTCATTCATCCATTCATAAAATAACCACTGACATAAGGTAAATATATAAGAAACATCACAGATAACACATGTTTTACCGTGGTGCACCCCCTCTTGGGATACATTGACAAAGATCTGGCTTCTATGCTCTTTTAGTTAGATTTCTACAAAATATGGCACTGCGCGCACTACATCTTCCATCATATAATCACGAAAAGGTTCAATAACTTAAGTGAGGTGGACTAGATCACACCAGGCTCCTCAACCTATGATCTAACCCTCAAAATATGGCCTATTTGGTCTTCTACAACTCAAC
>JASDQU010259414.1:550-11641 GCA_032191745.1 Picea mariana
AGCTCTTCCTATTAATTCAATGACTGTACATGGAGTTCTTCACAAGCTCTCTCTTGGCTCTGCTCTCTCTTGCTCCTGTATGAATGAATGAGAATCCCCTTCAATGTACAAAGGAGGGTGTCTATTATTCCGTTTTCCCTCTCGAATGTAGAAATGTCTAATCTACAGTTAATTCATATCTAACAGCATTAATTCAAATAAATGCCTTCCTATCTACTAATACAATACAACTGCGCTTGGCTTTGAATGCCCTCATCCAAACGACGGCGCAACAATCTCCAAAGCATTTCAAAATGTGCGCGCTGGCACTGTCCAGCTGTATGATCTCTCTCTGTGCACGCTGGCTCGCTTGATGACGTGCAGATGCTCCTGCATCAGTTACACTCCGTCAAACAGGGTTTGTGGCTAGTCCTGAAACTAGTCAAAAATAGGTGTTTCGGGTAAAAACGTCATAACTTATTCATAATAGATCCAAATCTAGTGAGAAAAAATGTGTTGGTTAGGGTATAGTCTTTCGTATGCTATGTAATAGTTTCATATCAATTCAACAAAGGCACTCTCTACAAGTTCTCTTTCTAGAATAAGCCAGAATTCAGCAAGGTATGTCATTTTTGGTATAACTCATTTTCTGAGAGGTTCCAAGTAGTGAAACCTAGAGGAATTTAATAAAAAACAATGAAGAACATTGTGTATCAGTTTCAAATATTTATACATTACATATTCAAAGTTTTGATTACTTCAAGTTAGGGTTGTTGACTAATCCAAATCTAGGCATGTGAGACTAAAGAAAAGTTTGATGAAAATGCTAGTATCTTGTTGTTAAAGTTAAGGAATGTTTGCAGGAATGTAATCATATACACCAAGTCTATTACAGAGCTACAAATCAGATTTTGATGATGAAATTGATGAGGGCTTTTGGTTGAGGTACATGTTGAGTACATGGTTTAGACAAGTAGTTGATGGGTTGGCACATACATGAGGTGTATAGTTGATGATGTTGGTAAATATTGATGATCCATAGTTGATTAGTAGTTGAAAAATGATTGGTACATACTTGGTACATGGTTGGATGCACTTGTTTATGCTACAGGTTGATTACAGGTTGAGGTACAAGTTGATGCATGGTTCATATTTATTGGTACGGGTTTACATCGATATATATCACAATGATAGTATGACAGTGGTTCCATCATTCTACTTCTAGTTCAGGGTGGTAAGACGGGGCAAGGACAGGTGGTTGTAGTCACCTTTCGGTTGTAGCTGAAGAACATAGGGGGTTGTAGCCTCCTTCTGGTTGTAGCCAAAGAATTGGGGAGTTGGAGCTTCCCTCAGGTTGTAGCCTGAGAAACTAGGGGGTCGGAGCATCCTTCCAGTTATAGCTGGAAAACAAAGGAATTTTGTGTTTCCAATGAATCTAATTCTTCAAGACATATAAGAAAAAGCATTCCATTGTTTTCTCCCGATTTGGGTTTCCATGTAAAACACCGGTGTACTGTGTATGTGTGTGATTGTTTATTTCTTACTCCTCATTATTGGATAATAATTCTACATTGATATAACATTTGAAGAAAAAGGATTGTAATTATGCTATTACTGATTCACCCTCCCTCTTAGTAATCCAACATGCTTTCATTCTGAATTTTTTTAATTGGGTAAAGAATATACTTGACTTAACATTTTAGTCGAGAACTTAAATTTTCCCCATAGCCTTAGCTCGCTTCTTGACTTGTTTCCCTTGCCGTTCGATCCCTGAATGTTGTGATTATCCTTTGCTTTGTTGATTGTTGTGAAGAGTTGTGATTTTTACTTCGTCCTCATCCTTAGTTTGTCAGTCCACGCCTAAGAAGTCGGCTAGGAGCCGAATCGACGGTCGTCACTTCGGTGCACTGTGACCTATAGATTCTAATTCCCTACTTTTTTGTGCATAGATGATGAGCAAATTATGCTTTTGCCCAACTGTCTACCTCTGTTGATTGTTATTGGCTTATTGAGGGTCATTGCGCCTTCTTGTGTTTGATTTTTTTCCTTTATTGATTCATTTATGAATGGTTATCATCTGCATTTCATGAGTTCAACACTTTTAACACCTATGCGTTTTGTTATATTTTTATGGCAATATCCTCTGCGTTTCAATACTTTTAACCATGAATTATCCTCTCCAATTTATTATATTTGGAAGACAATTTTAGCTTATGTTTTAGCACATGAACCACAATGAGTCTGCCCTTGATTGAATGTGATGGAATTTTATTTACACAACATTTTTTTTTTTGGCGTTTTTGATGGATTGGCAGTTGATTTACTTGTTAATTTCAGTTTTTATTACACAGTGATTTACCCTTTTTTATGGTCATCCATTGCCATTATTTCTAACCACGATTTGCACACTTTCAACCTTGTCTTTCCGCTTTTTCAACCGCACCTTCAACCACTTCTTCTTTGCATTTTATTACAATTGATGGCAAATTTTACCAAGCGTTTTTGGCCAAACACATCTTATTCTACACCCAATCAATTGTCTGGCAACGTTTTGGGCTTCCTAGTCCCACTTGATCTTGCCAGTGTTTTACCTGAGGAAAATCGTTGTTTTTACAGTGGCTAATTAGCGACTTTATACTCTCGATTCTTACAACATTACTTACATCTTTTACTCTGCATTGATCACTTAATGTTTGCATTTTTATACATAATATTTTACTTGGGTGGCTTGCAACCATTTTCATTCATTTAAATTCTCCTCCTTTGTAGGAAGAAACTTATTCGAATGACAGTAGTAAGATTGCGACTCAACAATATAAGATTGTGACAGATGGTGGTTTTAACGCCTCCAGACCATGTTTGGGAAATTCGTACCTACGCATAGAATTTCGTGATTGTGGGTGGTGTCCTCGATTTTCACAACCTACTAATTATTTTGTGACTGCGTTGAATTCCCTTACTTATCTGATAATGATGGTGGGACATCGTATTCTTTGCTTACCATTTTTATTGCGATTAAATTAATTATGACGAATAACATTGTATGATAGTGATCCCCTTTTTGTACATATTTTAACGCAAGGATTTCAATTTGTTCTGTGATTCCATCCATTAATGACAACTCTAGCCTTTATTGTTGGCTGTGAATTCACCTGCTACGAACTCACACAATTTTACCTTTTTCTGAGTGCATTCATTATGATTTTATTGTATGTTGGACAATGACTCCATACCTTGAATGGATGTGACCAACTTTGGGCATCCTTATCTTTTCTAGATAGTCATCCTTTTAGATAGCATTTTCAAATGGTTAATAGAAAACCTGTATGATGTGATTTGATAGTCTTAGTTGTAATTGTAAATTGTACACAACTAGTTTAGTCAGCAATGAGATACTTTATATTTTCCTTACACAACAATGGCTTATCCTTTTAGACAACAAAGGGAGAATCGATAGTATGGATACCGTCACAACAACTCCTTATTGTAAGCAGTGATTAAGTGTTTTTCCTCATCCTTATTTTGGTGTTAAGATGCAAATTATGTGACAGTGGCTTACATGCCAGCGAGTTATTGGATTGATAAGTCGTAGCATTTACCTTGTAATCATTTTTTTCTTTGTTTTTTAAGTGGGTGTTCGGTTGCACTAAAACCTTTTTTCTCAGTGTACAGTTCAGAGTTTAAAGGATAGAAACTACAGAAGTTAGCAACTAGTTCTAGTTTTAAGAGAAAGCGAGTTATACTTATCTAACTTGGGAATTGGGACATAGTTGCAACGAACTTTTGTTTTAATAATAATATTTCAATGGCATAGAATGATCTTATTGTGCAAGGAAATTATTGTGTTGTAGGAAAGTTATATTCGTCTTGATTGACTTGTTGTTTGGGTGCTAGGGTTAGTCATCAGGGGTTAGATAGTTAACTTGATCTCCTAGCACGTCAATTTTTAGCTTCTGTTGAGGGTCCAATTTGTTGTTATTCCATGGTTGGTGTCGTGCCTATCACCGAGAGATGGAATGATTCCTAATGAGGGGATCATTGCCTGCCCTAATGGTTAGAGGCGAAGGATAACTTGGCCGGGGTCTGTGCCACCCATTGTGGGAATTGTTCATTGTAGTTGGTTTTGGTGTGTGATTTGTAACACCTTCATGCATTGGTTTTGCACACATAGAGATTCTAGTTACTGGTCGTCGAGACCGTTGTGTTGGGATGGTGGACGTTGTCCTTTAGCTTGTAGGTGTTTTCATGTTTGTGTCAGGTAGGTAGTCATTTCTATCTTTGATTTTGCATTTCTCACCCAGCTGCTCACTCTGCTAGTGTGTTGAGTCATTGTTTGTCTATTGCCTGAATGCGCATGTTGTGTTGGTTGTCAGGTTGTAAGGTTTAATTGTTGTCATCGTAGCCTTCCTAGCAAAAAAAAAAATATTCTTTTCTTGTAGTCGTAATGATTGTGGTCATTACATGTCCACTCAATGTTAGGCTTTATTTCTTTCTATATTCTCAAAAGAGTGAGATAGAGTAAATGGATAAAGACATGTTAGAAGTTGAAATCATGCATCTCAATAAGAATGTATTCTCTTCTCTAGTGATCTTAGTAAAAAAGAAGGATAAGGCTCAAATGAYGGTCCTAGACTATAGGGAATTTAATAAATTGTGCTTAAAGATATGGTTCTCATTCCTACCATTAATAAATTATTAACTTGTATTTGTAATCCCCTTTCTTGTTGTTTTTCTGAATTGATTTCCCTTGGTGAACCCAACTTCTAATTTCAATGACTTCTATGTGYGGGTTTTATTTATTATTATGAAAAGATTGTGGTTTTATCCTCTGTCCTTTATCCCTATAGTCATCAGTCCATGGCTGAGTAGTCGACCAGGAGCCGAATTGACGGTCATCACTTTGATGTTTAAAGACCTATAGATTCAAATTCCCTTCTTTTATATGCATGGATGATGAGTGAAGGATAAGAATTTTTCTTGTTGTCTATCCCTTAATTATCTTTGAGTTGATTGATTCATGGCTAAATGTTTAGTCTTTGCACCTTCTTATGAATGAGTAGCTCTACGAATTTATTAATTAAAACTTTGATTTCTCTCTGCATTTTTAATTGCTTGAACTTGGGTACATATCTAAATTTTTATTGATAAACTATGCATTGTTAATGATAAACCTATGATTCGAATAACAATCCCTTGGTGAACCCAACTTCTGATTTCAATGACTTATATGTGTAGGTTTTATTGATTATTATGAAAATATTGTGGTTTTATCATCTGTCCCTTATCCCTTTAGTCATCAGTTTGTGCATGAGCAGTCGGTTAGGAGTTGAATCGATGGTCGTCACTTCAATGTTTAAAGATCAATAGATTCAAATACCTAGCTTTTATGTTAATGGATGATGTGTGAAGGATAAGAATTTTCTGTATTGTCTATCCCTTACTTATCTCTGAGTTGATTGATTCATGGTTGAATGTTTAGTCTTTGCGCCTACTTGTGTAGATTTGGTTTTTCCTTGAAATTCATCCGATCAACATTTAATTTAATATGTTTAGATTTTTAGTCAGTAACTGAATGATTTCACTTTATTCAGTCTCTAGAACAACCAAATTCAGCCCTCACTTTTGATATGGCTTCTCTTCCAAACCATAGACTCTGATCATAGTAAAGTTCTCAAAAGAGAACCATAAAATTTTTCAATTGTAGTGACCCTTTGACTAAAGGAATAATTATGATGAATACCTCTTTTTGGATAATAAAGTCTAATATAGACATAAAAGAGTTTACATACTGCATAAAACCTAAGGTATTATTTTTTTTTCTTTCATCATAATTTTTGTTGGTCAATGTTGGAGATATTAACTCGTACTTGTCTTCTGCTTAACTTTTCATGAATTTTTAAAGGACAGATATTGAGGAGAGATGTCGGCACAGGATTCTCCAAACAGTCCTCGCAAACACTCTAGGTTCTCCCAAGAAGGAAGAAGAGGAATTCCTTCTTCGACTGAGACTCTGAGTGACCAACAACAATCTCGTTAGAGGATATTTTCAAACGAGTCTATGAATATATCATTTGCAGAATGTGCTCAAGAAAGTGCTATGTATGAAGCCTTCTTAGATAGGTCGTGCATTGATACTCCTACACCTAAGAATGTAGGGAATACCTCAAGACATGAAAATATTTCTGGTAATTTTCTTTGATTTTGTTTATTTTTGTTGTATTTTTGTGTATTTAAATTTATGTGAAGTTAAATGTTGTAATTACTTTCAAATGTGTGTAGATAATGAATTTAGATAAATGGACGAAAATGAAAGAGAGATTGGTTTTCACAAAGATTCTAATGTCGGTGCAGAGGGTGAAGGTGGATTTAGGAGGCTGTGTTATCAAGAAACAGAAGATTACATGCTTACATCCACCTATCCTTCGAATGTTGGTGATGAACTTCCCTGGAAAGGGATTACTGAAGCAATGATGCTTGAGTAATGATCAGGTGTTAAAAGGAGTTTGGAAATTGATTTGGTGGTTTTGTAACTCACTCAAGAGAGTAAACAAAGCTTGCAAATTGTTTTTCAGTCATTGAAAAACTTTATGGACGCATATCAGAAGATGGGGCCAACCACTAACAATTTTGTCTATCTAATGAGGCGACAAAAGTCGGAGGTGATGAACCCTAATAAATGGGAGGTAGTTAAAAATAGAGTTTCAAAAGAAGATGCCATTTCGATGTTCAATTTCAAACATGGGCCAAAGAGGAATATGTTGAAGGTGCAATATTTTAAGCACCCTCACATTTCAAGACATCTGTATAACAGATCTTTTGCGGCATATGAAATTTTTTTGTAGAACGATGAGGTTACACACTATTTTCCAAGACACTTTTATGCAAAGTTTTTCTTGGACATGCACCCTGATTATACTAGTCTACTGTCCAAATATTATGGGATTGGTAAAGGACGAACATATGATTGCAAAGGGCATATAAAAATGCGGCATTGCCGAGGCCTGCACAACCTTTAATACCTCACCCAATAGGGGAATTTGCTTCACATTGAGAGTTGCAAGCTACATCAAAGGTTGTCAAAGAGGCTAAGAATGCAATCGGGGAAAATTTGGAAGCTATTTTTTATGGTGTTGATGTTGGCATGAACCGTCAGTGAGCAGAAGCCAATTCTCAGGCCATATTTGTTTATAAAACAGATGCAGAGTTAGATATCATGTCAGCAGAAGATGTTTTGGAGTATGAAAAAAAATTTCATGATGGTTGGAAGACGGTCATTTAGAATGATGACCCAAACAACAGATTGGTATGTGTTCTAGTTAGTAAATTTTTTATGCATTTTAGGATAGTTTACCTCTAATTATAGATTTAGATATCATTATATCTGTAGAAATAATCGAGTTTTTATTGTCATTAATTGTAGTTTAAAGATATGTTAAATGAATCTCCAGTAAATAGGGGACTTGATTCCACAAGTTTAAATTTGGATGGGTTGAATCAGGTATGTGTTTTCTAATGTCCACAGATGAGCACTTTAGTTGTTCAATCTCAAATCTTTTGAATAAGATATCAACAACACTTATAATTTTGTATAAATGTGAACACATTGAATCCTAGATTTAGTTCTTAGTTGTGTTGTTCACATATCTCTATTCCATCTCCTAATACTTGGGCGGGATTGTCTCAATTCTCATTGGGAGAGTTTGAAGAGGGTGGGAGTTCACAGGTATCATTTAATGTCTTAAAATCATTTAAATTTAATGTGTTATAATCATTTAAATTTAATTTTTCAAATTTAAAAATTTGAAAATATAAGCTAATGTGTAGAAGAGAGTACCTGAGAGTGTGATTGGGAGGGAGATTGGAATTGAGGAGGAAGTGGAGGAGGCACCTAGATTTGGGAAGGATTTGTCCAATCAGAATGATTCATAAATGTATGTTTTTTACTTTTATCAAATTTATGCTTTCTCAAATTTTTAGATTAGCCTTTCTTATTCAACGCTTTGATAAATTATTTTGAAATATATAGAACCCCTATATAATATTATTGTTTTCTTAAATGGTGTACATTCAAACTTATTTAAGGTTGAATCATGATGAATACCTAATTTTGAACTTGAGCATTTGACTATTTGAGAACAGACTCTATCCCACATCAGAAAAGAGAAAGTTTCTAATTTTTCTTCGATTGCATTCCTTGATTTCTTGTCCAAGAATGGCGTAGTATGGACATTTGTGTTTTCTACATACAACGAAGTGAATTCCTTCTTGCCAAGGTATTGTCAAACTCTTAACTAAATTGGTTACTAAACACAAAAACCAACATTCAAGTAGATTTACAAATAAGCTCACACATATTGTATATCTGAGCTAGCTCACACATTGTATATGTGAGATGGATTACACACAATTTCAAAGAGCATTTGATTGTATGTAACAATTCACATCCCATTTAGATGATTTTTGAAGAATGACTTAATATACATGTGCAGATTTGTGTTTTCTTCATGTACATTCAAGATTATATGAGAACATCTATTCCACCGCAGAAAGAGGAGATAAGAATTTTCTATAAGAATGGTTTTTAAAATGGAGATTTGTGAACTTTTTTAGATATGAGTAGTTTTTTGAAAGAATGACTTAATATGGATATTTATGATTCCTTTAATTTGAAAGGGCATCATGAAATTTGATTATATGACCACTGTAGAAGAGGAGAGAATTATTTTAATGTTGAGGAGATTAGTATTTTATTGTTGTGTAAATATGATCAAATAACATCACCTGTGATGAGAATTTCACATGAAGGATTTAGGACTTTATCCACAAGGAGAATTTCACCTAAAGGATTTGGGACTTTATCCACAAAGAGATAAACATTTCATTGGAAGAATGAATTAATATGGATATTTGTGCACTTTATTCATACACAATTCTATATTTATTTTCAAATTATTATCTAACTCTAACTCACAATTTGTTTTTACCAAGAACACAATTTTTCTCTTAATTTTTTTTTAAGATTTTAGATAAGATTTACAAATTGTTTAAATCATGTATGCTTAATGTAGAGACTAACTGTATTAAATATGTTTAATTGTGATTGGGTATGTTATTATTTCTTATTGTTTATTGTTTATTTATTTACAGTATATATGCTAATATGTGTTATTTGTTTTTTTTATTATTGTTTTTTATCGTTATATATGTCTAAATTATATTTGGTGGAAAATATGTTTACAATATATTTTTTGGGAAAGAGTATGTTGGAGGATGAGACTTAACACTTTTAGTATGTATGTCAATTTTGTTTTAGTCACAATTTTTGAATTTTGTTTATTTCGCATGTTTGAATTGTAAATTTTTAATTTTTGAATTCTGTTTTTTTTGCAAGTTTGAATTACAAGTATAAAGTGATCTATCTTAAATAAATGGCTTAGAGTCCATAATTTTGGAGTTAAATGTCCTATTTTTGTTGTCATCTTAAAATGGATGTGGAACCTATGCATTTTATAGTGTAACTATTTAGACTTTGATATATATATATATATATATATATATATATATATATATCATAATTTTGGAATTCAAAATATCAATTTATTGTCTCATATTTGATTTCTCAAAGATGATGGGAAAAAAGTGGCAAAGTTGTTAGTACTCAACTAATGTTTTGTATATTCTCCTTTTTACAATGCATTAAATTAACCATCAAACTCTTAAATACTTTTCTGCTATAAATTAATTTAAATGATTTATTTTATGTTCATTGTGGATTGTTAAAAATATGATTCTACTCTTAAATACTTTTTTGTTATGTATTAATTTCAATGTTTCATTTTATGTTCTCTGTGGACTGTTAAAAAAATGATTCTATTGGCATATCATCAAATAATTTTGGCAGAATAATTTTATATTAAAAGATTTAATTTTTTTTCTAGTTACAAATGACCATGTTGGTTACATAGATTCACTTAACTAATAAAAAAAACTAAAGGAAATATAGGCATATGAGATCTACTAAATAAATGAAAAGAAAAAATTAGAGTGTGAAATAATACAAGAATGTGTTATTTATCTATTTAAAAATATGCAAAGCAATTAATACAAGAACGTGTTGTTGTTTATATATTTAAGAATATGAAGACCCAATAGATGGACAAGAAAAGAGTGAACTGTCAAACATACAAGATTGTATCATTGCATATCTATTTAAGAATATATGATAGTAGAAAACACTTTAAACCATGCAAAACCTATTTGAGAATATATGGTAGTAGAAAGCACTTTAAACCATGCAAATCCTATGTTGGTATGAACTGCACTAAAAGGAAGAAATTTTCATGATCTACCAATTTCCTTTCAGAAAACTTGTGTTTTATTTTGGAAGAAGGTAACCAATGTGGGATTCAAAGGAGGAGGTATGAATTCAAACATTGTGATTTAGACATGACAACACATACCCCTTGTACAACTCAGATATCATCTATGAAAGGGAATTACATTAGTAAAACGATTTCTAGGCTATATTTCATGTTTTCAGTGTTGTCTACAAGTGTAGCCATGGCAAAGACATCTCCTGCAAATAACTAGATATATTGGACAACAAATAGTTCGTGTTAGATTATCATAGAAGTACATCTATGTAAGTTATTTGAAAAAATTTAAACACAAAAATTACCTTCTCTAACAAGATCATAAACTCTATCACCATCAACTGACACTATAGTTTCATTTGATTCCATATCCCCTGAGCTTGCAAGTGGCATTTTCCCTTTTACATTAAGTTCAGTATGTCTTCAAGCTTTAACATATTCTTCATTTATTTTTTCGCAAATATTTATGGATTATGTGTCCTCTATGCAAACTAAACAAAAACAAGACTCATTTCTTCTATCAAATGCAAACCCATTTTGAAAATGTTTTGTTTTAACTGAATGTATTTTTCGTGTCCCAAGTATTGTACTGGCGTCATATGGGATTGATCTATTTATATATTGGATTCTAACATACCAAAAAAACTTACACAAGACAAGAACTTGTTAACTTGAAATATCTCAAGAAAATGATTGAAGATTGAATATAAATTTGAACATGTTCAAATAAACATATCAT
>JASDQU010259415.1:19521-30791 GCA_032191745.1 Picea mariana
GCTTCTATTAGGTCTTCTTACATCCGCCTTATTCTATTTTATTGAAAGGTCTTATTAATATTGACCTTTATTACATCCGAATACATTGATCTACCTATGTGCGGGTTAGGACCTTAACACAATGAAGTCAAGGAAAAGTTTGGAGGGGTGAGTCACACTTTCCTCGGTAAGAGGGAGTGTTCGGATTTGGGTACCTTGGAAAGTGGTCCCCTTGTGTTTGTGAGTCTCTAAACACAAAGGGGGGGATTTTGATCCATGTGCTTGTACTTTATGTCATAATTTCACTTTAACTTTATTCACATAAGTCTAAAGTGACTTGATTCACTTAAGTCATAAAGTGACATTAATTTCACTTAAATGTGAATTAATGAACATAAAGTGAACTATGGAATTTTAAGTGAATGATGATATCTAATCTCATCCATTCATTTTGGAGAAAGGCTTAGATTTAATCTGGGCCCTTGGTTTTCTAGGTTAGCCTTGAGATTAGGCTAAAGGAGGCAAAGAAGGGAAAAAGAGATTCATTGTTCACTCGAGAGAGTTGAGTGAAGGAGGAAGTGAGAGTTTGGAGGAGACTTGGGCACATTCTTGAGGAAAGGAAGGGCGAATGAATCTTGAGGGTGCACTTGGTGATAATATAAGGGCACAAAGCTTGATGAGGCAAGCTAGAAAAGGTTATGGGTGCATCTTGAGAGGAGAGGTGTGTGTATGCTAGAGGGGTGCACTTGGGTGTTGGCAAAGGGAGCCAAGGACTAGGGGCGCAAGCTAGCTTGAGGAAGATTTCATGGAGGCTAGGCGCATGAGATGGATGGAGGGCACACCTTGTGTGTAAGGTCACAAGTCTAGAAAGCAGAGTCTCTTGTGGATGCAAAGCTTAGATCTGGCTTGTTTGGAGGTGGGTGCACCATTGTGGAAAAATGGGCGCAAGGATTCATCATAGAAGAAAAGCATTCAAGAGGGGTGCAAGTTAGTTCTAGCGGGCACAAGGAAATGGGTGAACAAGTCCAAAATGGGTGCCATAGATCAAGGAACTCCAAATCTCTCTAAGAATGATTATTATTGTATCAGGTTCCATTGTTTCCTTTTCCTTGTTCTAGCACTTACTTTGAGATCTCCAATATATATCTATCTCTCTTACTGGTTTTCGCAATGGGGGCTTTTCCAGGGTCATGTTGACCAAAAACATGTGTGTTCATTTTCATGGTTTGCTTATTTACTTATCGGTTGTAAGTGTTAAAGGTCCTAGAGGGAATTTAATACTTTTGTGGAGTTTTATGTGTGCTAACTTGGACAACAAAAACCTCCTAAGTTAATCCTTAAAACAGCATATACAAAGGGGCAACAAATCACTTTCTAAGGGGTACATTTAGAGGGAAGAAATATCAGACTTGTTGGTTGTCCTAAACAACAGCAAAAACATGATGAATTTACCTTGAAATTAGTTCCCAACAAGAGGTCACATGACAGGCCTATTGGGAAGCCTATACGAACCTCAAATTTCTTCATAAGATACAATTGCACACATTGTAAGGTCCAAAACTACTTCCTAGGATGAAAAGAAGCAAGTAAAACCACCCAAGAACTAAGGAGTTAAATCCAAGTTCTTTCCACAATGGAGTCATCAATTTTGTTATAGGAAAAACTCCGTAAAGGCCAAGCAATCAAAGCATCAATGAATGGGTGAGACTTACAGATAAGTAGAGGGATGGATAAGATATCTTACTCTCCTAAGAGTAACATCCATATTAAAAGTAAACGAGAAGGAAGTAAGGAACCTAATTCTTGATGGGTGTCTAGAGTATCCCACAAGCTCTGGTTGATCTCACTCTAGCTCCAATGATTTACCAAATAACCTACACAAACAACCAACAAGAAACACCTTCCTCATTCCTCGTCAAACAAATAAGATAACTTGCATAAAGAAATTCTTAATCCAATTTCCCAAGTAAACTAGAACAACACAAAACCTCATTAAAGATGCTAAAATATCAATAAATCAAATATATTTTTTTAGGGGGGAGAAGATTGATCTATATTGATTTAAAGAGAGTCCTCCTCTTTAGCCACAAGTCTACATTCATCAACCAGAATGATACGAGATATGTATCACGTTGAGATAGTCAACTGAATGGTTGAATGAGATCTCACCTAAGCTTTAATCACCCTATGAAAACCGATGTCTAGCTCTCAACAATGGTAAACTCACAAACAAGAATCCTCACTAAAATTCTCCAACACAAGGATGCTTGTGATGGACCCTCTTCCCTTAGCTTTGGTTCTCTTACTTATAAATTCTCGAGGAGAGAATAAATGACTGCGTGGAATGCATTTCATGCACATGTAATCCATAAACAACTCCACACGAGATTTTTTCTTTTGCCAACTCATGTTCAACAACACATGTATTCCAACATAGGATGAACACCTTTAGTATCCACTCACACAATCAGATCAAAGATCAACAGACTGATGTTTTGACGTGGTAAAATGCCTACGACGAAACATCCACGGCCCCAACCAACATGGCCACTTGGAGAAATTTATTAATGTTAAAGAGAGATTTACAAGAGATTTTCTCACAATTGATCATTAGCAAATTATCCTCCATGCTCTTTAAATAGAGATCATGGACCAATCGGGTGCTAAGCCACAGATCAATGTAGCCATTAATATCGAGGAGAATATGATCCATCGGATCACTCTAAGTCGAGAACATATCGTGTCCGTCGAATTACCTAACTACAAATGCATACTAATGCATACTAAAGAAACACACTTTTACCTAACGACACATTAGAGCAAGTTGATCTTAACTAATTCCTGTTGACGATTAAAATTGTAATGATGACTTCTGCCTGCAAAGTATTGCTAAAAGAATTATTATTTAAGTATGATAATAATATAATACTAGTAGGTGGGACCCCCTTGTAGACTAGAGGCGCAAGGATAGACATATTACACGTGTTTTGTTGTTGTTATGATGTTGCCTACATAGTCCTACATTTTTTACGATGCAGTCATGGTTTCATTTGGTGTGATAATAAGTGGATAATGCATTATTGTGGAATGCTTTTGGTAATCACTTGCGACACAGAACAGTTTCTATGGGTATGAGGATCATGTTGTTTACAGTTGCTATGTTATAACCTTGTTACTAGTTCTTATGTTGATTACTTAGACACATATATGCAAGGGATAATTAAATGGTAGCATGATCAAAACAAAAGAAAACTATGGAAAGGTTCTATAGTTCAAACAGAAGGAAGGAAACTATGTATTAATCCTTGAGCTATAATAAAAGACTACGTGCAAATTTTGAATGAAAGAACTAATGGATACAAGTGTTAGTCCTAACTATTATGCTATTTGTTTGGTTAATGGACTATGCAAATTTCATTAAAGTTGAATGGAGGCACATATAGAAATGTTGATATGGATTATTGTATGGAGTTACGGTAAAAGTTAACATATGAATATCTCGGGTGGCGCACTATGCAATAGATATGGTCTCAAATCTTACGATGGATCGGCATTGATTATGCATTCGATATATGGTTTGATTTATTGGTGGATGTTATGCTTATTGGGTTGTCTCGTACTTCGAATTCAATGGGGTCAGGTGATGTAAGCGACGTGCATTTATTTCACGTCACTCCAAACCTTCCCTATTGCCCGTCACCCTAGCATTGTTCCATTGTTGCAATTTTGCTCGGTTGGTTGTGAAGCTCTGCGTTTTCAGGTTTTTGGAAGGGAAAGCTCGGCCAACTCATCATTTAAGCACTTTTCCCATAGGTATGGTTATTTTCTCTCCATCCATGATGTATTCTCTGTTGTATGAACCAAATGGTGGCTCAGTGATGCTTGGATTATGTGTGTTCTTGATATTTTCAACTGTGTGTAAATGTGGTCTTATGGCTCTCTGTGATGACTGTAAAATGTTGACAATTGTAAGTAGAGAAATGGGTATTATTAAGTTGGGTGTTGGTTTTTTTCTCGGTCAGTGTAGTTTTATGATGGGTATCTGTGGCATAATAGTAACAGTGGTGCGATAAGGCTATGATTTTGATGGTTGAGGGTTTTTATTCACTGTTTTGTGTATCAATGTCTGTCAACTCATTTCCCTCTTAGTTGTGGTGGTAATCCTTACCCAATTGCAGAGAAACTACCAATAGTTGGTGTGTCTTTTCTTTAAACCCCGAGTTGTGGTTGATAGCCCGTTCTTACTATCTTTTCACTAAAATCACCCCAAGATCCAGTCTTGGTTGGCCCCAAACGTTAATATGGGCATGTGTGAGTAATGAATTGATACAGGTTATATCTTGGCGTTCTTTCATAAGAATGTGTGTGTCCTCATTGTTGTTGTTGTCAAAATGTTATTAACCTCCTGGGTGATTGGAAAAAGACATTGTCTCACTGTGTTTGAATATCGATCATTGTTAATTTAACCCTTGTCTCTTCTCTGCAAGTGTTGGATGCACCTATGTGCACTGGGTTATTTTACCTGAATTGCCTTAGTCTCTCCTCGGGCGTTAACATATGGTTCCATCAAGGGCTTGGAGTAATAAGTCGAAGGACTGTGTGGCTCACTCCTGTTTCATTTTCAAAATTGTTTTTTTGGCCTGTGGTTTTTAATCAATGGTAAAATGGATATAAGTATTGGAAAACCGTAAACTCTCTGTGTTTTTGTTTAAAAGGACATATCGGCTTGTGTTTCCTCCCTGCATTTGATTTTTTCCAGAGCCCGATTTGGACTCTGACTTGTCTCTTCTCTCCTCGGGCACATTCTGGGGTTTGTAAAGTATTGGGTGATCAGTTTAATGACCGTGGAATTTTAAAGATGTGTGCTCTCTCGTTATAAATCCATCCTCTCAGTCAAGTCCATGTCTGGTCTTTCTGCGATGAATTTTTTCGAACAAATAAGAAAGGAAAGAAATGGTTGCATACAGTCGAGGGATTTCTTTCTATTCATTATGGTTCCGATCACTGTGTTTTATACAGTGTGGTCTTGATTGCTTTAAGAGACACCTGTGTGAGTTTTACCAAGCCCGATCAGGGTTTTGGCAAGAAAAAAAGGTGTATGTGTGTCAGTTTAGTTCCATTCGCTTCATATATGATATAGTTATATTGGAATCATTGTGCAGACTATCAATTGTTTAAAAAAGAAGTTATACCCACAGAGATCAAGCTTGGGATTTATGTTTGGGTTGACTGTTTCTATCAATTCAAATTTTTGTCGATTGATATGATTGAGGAACTATGTATGATCAAGCACGTTTTTAAGCTTGCCCACGTTTTTTAAAAGACACATGTGTACATTTAAATCAGGCCTGATTGTAAATTAATGAACAATGATTGGTGATTGTTTATCGTGGTGCATTATTGTTTATGAGGGATAAATGTTGAGCATATTGTTGTGCGTGTTTTGTTTATTTTATTGGAAGAGATCAGCATTATAAGATATAGTATTGTTGAATGGAAATGTTGATATAAGTTGTAATACACAGACTGTTATAAATTGAGGATTTCTGGGAAATTTAATTATTATTGAGACAGCAAGTAGTTTGTTGAAATTAAGAAACAGTGAATCTTTTGGTCTTGAATTGGATACTTTTTGGATTAAAACTTGAACAGGGTTATGATAGTTGATTTATTTAATTTATTTTAAGAACAATATCCATATGATTCCCTTTCATTTTCTCACTTTTTCGCTCATTACAAATCCCCTCACGATCCCAGATTCATTTTGCACGCCTTGTTCTTAAAATTAAATTAAAACTTTGTATTACAGTGATTAATAAATAACACAGAGATGGACCACAACTGATATGATTTGGTTATTGTTGCACAGTCGATTGATTAATGAATTGTTGAGTAGTAATCGTCTTCTTACTCCCTTTCATTTTCTCACTTTTTTCGCTCAATAAAATCCCCTCAGATATCCCAGAACTCTAATTCACCCCTTGCTCATTGACAATTATTAAATGAATTTTATGGATTGGATTGCATGGTTATGATGTGATTGTTGAGCCAAACTTTGTTTCATATTAAGAGATTGTCATGTATGGTTTTTTTAAGAAGCTAGTTGCTAATAATCGTTGCATACAGGATGAGCTTCTTCAACAGAGGAATTCATGGCCGAAATAACAGGGGCAGAAGGAATTGGAACAGAGGGCTTAGAAGACCCAGATTTTCAATACATTTCTATGCAGATCCTCAAGAGTTAAACCAGCTCTTTCAAGATAGATTTTTTAATTGGATTGGACAAGGGGTAGTCCAAACTAGAACAGAGAGGCCTCCCTTCCAACCCTAGCATGTCCCTGGTATCCCTGTGCCCCCTCATGTTTCATTGCAACCTGAAGTTCCCGAGAATGATGAATGGCAGGAGATTGTTCACCCAACAGTCTCCCAACATCATGGTTGGTCAAATTTGTCTCTACCTGCTCCTCCTCCACCTGTTAACCCAAATGTCCAGATTTCCCCTGCACACTCACTTATACAGTCCTTCCACGCAAGCAAAAGACTCAAAACTAAAACCCACCACGTGCATGACAAAGGAAAAGTTGGTTTTTCCCCCTCATCTCCCTCAAGTGATTCAGCCAAATCGGTTTCATCCCGCATGCACTTGAAAGATGATTGTTCTCATGTCATCAGTGATATCAAGCCTCAAGGCTCTACATAGCCTAAGGCTAGTTCAGGAAAATCAAAAGGGGATAGAAACAACAAAGGGAAAATTGCCTCTCAAAGTGGAAAATATGGTTTTTTATTATACTTTATTATTGTTTTATTGAGAACAGTGAATTGTTGAAGGTTCTAGAGAACATACTATTTTTGGATATTTTGGATATTATATGTTTGGATATGATTTAAAATATCATTGATATTTAATTTTCAAATTATGGAAATGATAATGGGAGCCACAAGGAGGGGTATGTTTGATTGATTGACTGGTTATGTTTATTTTTGTTAAGAAACTAAAGGGAGTCACAAGGGGTCCCACCTACTAGTTATTATTTATTAAAAGACCCTTATTATTATTATTATTATATTAATTCTTCCCCTAAACTAAAAGTTAGTTGAGTTTTAGTTAACTTAACTAAATGAAGTGGTTGAACTACTTCAACTAAATTGGAATGCATAAAACCAAAATGAGAAGAAAGAACAAAGGGTGAATAGAAGGAGAAAGCATACTAAGGTTTGCTCTTGAGTTTTATTGAGATAGTTCAGTTTTCATTCATTCTTCAATTCATTAAAAGCCTAATTCTCTTTTATGACAGCACGGTCCTATAGTAGACAGTAAGGTTCAAGGCTGAACCATATCATTCAGATGTTTGTTTCAGAGGTGTTGATCTATCTTTGATAGTCTGTGTAGACTTGTTTGTTTATGAATTAGATTTCATCACTGATAAAGGATATTGTGCAGAGTCAAGTGGGCAGCAATATGTGGCAAGCTGATCCATATTTTAAAGTTCGGTTTTTACTTCCTGTTAGAGTCTTTTTGTATGGTTTTCATTGGGGATTTCTAAGTTTGACTTTGGTCCAAACTCCCTCGGGGATTTTTGTAAAGAGAACGATTCTTTTGATTTCTTGGAATGAAATAAGTGATTGTTATTTTGTCTCATCTGTGTTAATATGTGACTTGGTATTTTTGCTTTTGTCTCCACATTTACTTTTGCAATCTGTTATATTCAGGAAATAAAATAAAAATGTTGAATTTTGCAGCAATCTTTTATTTTAAAAAATCAGCCTAAGCCCTTGTAACTAATACTTGTGGATTGGGAAACACTTTTTGAGGTTATAAACATAGGGTAATAGTCTCGACTATCTTGCCTTAGCAAAGCAAGATTCGAAAATGCTTGAGTAAGATAAATTCATATATTTTCCTCAACATTTATTTGGCGACCATACTAGGGAGATCTTCCATAACTCTCTGGTTGATTTTATACTTATTTTCATTGAATATATTTATATTTCTGATATCTTTCCTTTGACTGTTTCATTTCTTCATGACTGTACCTGTTGCAAGGTAGTCCAATATTGAGCCCGGTCTTAAAGATCAGACTAGCATTGTTTTAACCTTGTTTAATACCATCTTAGAGACCGCTAATACCCGGGTTGAGCTTGAAAGCTCATGGGCAACGATTGAACAAGACATAAGTGTCTAAGAACATTAGGAATCTAGGCAGAGACAGCCTAGGAATTAGCAATAACTTTATTTTTCCTACAGTTTTGATCTTCTTTTCATGTCCTTAAACCCTCAGATCTCTAGGAGAAGAAGAGGTTTATCACTGAAAATTAATCCTATTGTTGAAATAGGAAGAAGAAACGTTGTTTTGTCAACCCAACAAAGTACTCTAAGGAGAAATTTGTCTGATTCAGCCACTTCATCTTTCTCTCCCTTACCTTTCGTTCACAAGATGGCATCTAGTGGTGGCTTTGGTGGCACTAGAGGTGCTTCTTCATCTCAACATTCAGCCTCGTCAATGATTGGTAGCTTATATATTCACCAAGTACCTGTCCAATATACTACCAACCCCGCCAAAGTCATTAAAAAGTATGGGCTTTTTTAGTTTGAAGAAGATGCTACAACCACTCTATGGCATGTTTCCTCCCCTCTTAACCAAGCACCTACTACTTGTCCACTTCCTAAATTAAAATGGCATCTCCCTAGGTTTTCAGAGAATAACACGGTCACTACGAATGAACACTTGGTGGCATTTTCTAATGCCTTTCACAAAATAGGAGCCAATAACAATGACACTTGTATGCGCTTATTTGTGAATTCCCTTGAAGGGAAGGTTGCGGTCAATTTCTTTGACCTTCCTCCTAAGATTTTGTCTACTTGGGAGGAGTTAGTTTATTGGTTCAAATCTACCTATGGGCAACCCAAAAGCCCAGCCAAGCAGTTATGGGAGTACAATAACATCACTTATAATGATGGTGAGACTATCAAGTCCTTCAACTTGCATTTCACCAAATTATACAACCAAATCCCTGAACTCATTTTCCCTCAAAACCAAGCCACTTTGTAACACCCTGTTTCCCCCAGTTCGTAAAAATAACTGGACTGGCCAGAACTGTGGCAAACTCATGAATGTGAATATGTGATGTGAATGGACCTTATGGAAAAGGTCAATGAATGTGAATAACATTATGAATTTATATTGCAGACTGTTGAGAGGGGATGTGCAGAAAAAGAGACCACGATGGCGGTGGAAGGCACCTGGAAAGGTGGCGTTAACTTCCACCGAGAATTAATACCGTATTTGGACTTCACTGGCTCGGAGAACCAAAAGCGGCTCGCTGACCCCGAATTAAATGTCTTGTAGGCTGGCAGGTTGATGGCTTCTCAGGAATTAATGAGGGATGGGGAGGTGAACCACCCATTCGTAGAGCCATCATGACTGACCAGTGCGAGGGAAATCGCGCCACACACAACCTCGCAAGAGGATAAGGCGTGGGGTAGAAGCGATTAGGGGGCAGACGCGAGGGGAAGAAGAGAACTCTGGTAATATGCAGAGTGAGTGATAGTACCCTGGGTAAAAACCTTCCCATAGAGATACCCTTCTTGAAAATCCCATCAAGAACCGGGAAAGAGAATGTGAAGGCGCAAGGCCTTAGTAACCTTGCACGAGGAGGAACGATCCTCTTGAAAACCTGAGATGGCAGCATAAGGATGAAGTATCGAATCGACAGACGAGATCCCTTCGGAAGATCTGTGGTCACTCACGACCGTCAGATCGGAAGAAGAAGCTGGAAGGTTAAGTACCTTGACCCTAAATAGGTGTTGATCGACGAACGAGATTTCGTCGGGAAATCTACGGTCACACTCGACCGTTAGATTGGTAGGAGAAAGTAGGGTGCTAAAATTCTTACCACTTGGCTTCTATGTGTCTTCGTGGGTAGCGAAGAGATCGGGATCGTAGATCCCCAAGGTCCATGAGAACATCTGGACCGTTGATTTTTCCACGACCAGGAAGTCGTGGGAGAATGCACAAGTTAGGAACCTATCTGAGCCGTCAGATCTCGGTTGAAAAACCCGACAGCCGTTGGATCTATCAGGAGTTACCCGAGGGTTAAAACCCCGGTGTATAGGGGCGAAAGCCCCGAGATAGATCTGGACCGTCCGAACGACGGAGGCCACGTGTCGTAAGATTGCCCATTTCGAGGAATCTGGAATCGCGAACTCGAAAGTCCTGGTGACGAGAGTTCGGGATTTTCCATGGTGAAAACCCCGGAATAGATCTGGACCATCCGAACGACGGAGGCCACATGTCGTAAGATTACCCATTTCGGGGAATCGAGGAATCGAGAATCGCAAACTCGGAAGTCCTGGTGATGAGAGTTCGGGATTTTCCATGGTGAAAACCCTGGGACAGATCTGGACGGTCTGATTTATGGAGGTTACGTGTCGAGAGATTAACCGCATCGGGAAACCAGGGATCGAGAATTCGGGAGTCCCGTGATCTAGAGTTCGGACTCGCGTGATGATAAACCCCGATGAACGGACAAGATTCTTTCATAGGATCTCAGGGTCTGTAACGACCGTTAGATGAGAGGAAGAGATGTCGTCTTTAAGCCGGGGCGCGAATGCGCATTAGGGTAAGTAATGAGCAGATCTGGATGGCCAGATTCCACCCACCCAGATCTACGGCTGAGGTTTCATTCCGGAGCCCCCTTTTTGTTCTGCCTTTAGTGGTGGGGGGGGGGTCCGGAATCGGACGCGCAACTCTCGAACGGTTGAGATTAATTCACCTTGATCAACAATGCTCAGGTGAATTCCGGACCCCCCTTTCCATTCTGCCTTTAATGGGGGGGGTTCTGGAATAGTGTGGCGTGTGAAGTGGGGCCCCCTCCTGTCTTGTCGACTACCATGTTGCACTTCCCCCTCTGCCACATGTATTCCACTTAACCATGCAGCAGGGCCTATCCTCATTGGCTGTTCTCTAGCCCTGTTGGGATTCATCCCTATTGGCCGAACGCTAGCCCTGTCGGGGTTCGACGGTTGCAGAGTCGAACAATTCAACACCCCTGTAGCGCCGAGGCGTGAAATACAAAGAGGCACCGTGATTATTTGAACTATGACCATGACCCGTGACCACATGGGAACGGGGAGAGAGAAAGAGCTAGCTTGCGCTAGGCCTTCGTAGTTAATTCGGGGGCTCTAATTCAGCAAAATTCAACGAAAATTTTGATTGAGGTAGTGGGTGTGTGACAAAGTGGTATCAGAGCATGGTTACAACACTTGGCCTACTTGGGCTCAGGCACGAGCC
>JASDQU010259417.1:0-11509 GCA_032191745.1 Picea mariana
TAATGTATTTGGTTGTCTCAGCAATATTCTGCATACCATCTCTGTTATTTATCATCTGATTTACAGTTCCTAAGAGCACTGGCTCATTTAACTATTTGATAAGCAACCCTTCCATCGAGTTATTGTGGTATCCCATCGATCTATTTGCTAAAAAGGTATTGAATTATTAAGTTACCAAGCACCTCTGGTCTGCAACCACAGAGGGTTTCTTGGAGAGTTAACAGTATGATCACCATTTGTCTAGAATAGTATTCGTCAACTTGGCCATGTATTAAACACGTCTTCAATTTATCTTTATTATGTTGAAGTTGCTCAAATTTTTCGTACCCTCTATCCAATATTGTGGTTTTCTAATCTTCTCTTAACCTTCAATATTCCTCAACAACTTCTTCATATTGATTGATGAGTTCTAATGTAAATTTCTTAAAAATATTGGCAGGATCAACTTCCTTTATAGTTAATAACATCCCAAATGCTTGTTCTACTTTTTTATTTACATTCTTTCCACATAACCTTGTCTTTTTCTTTCTTCTTCTTTGGTTTCCTAGTAGACCCATTCCATATTTTGTTCTTATTTTTTTTCACTACCTTATGTAGTGCTTGTATTTAATCGTCAGATGCATCTTTGGGGTTGAAAGAGAATATTTCTCTTCCTTCTTAGTCTTCTTATTATTTAACTGCTATGAAAATCTTAATTTTAGATTACTTGTGATTTTTCCCTTTCTTCCTATGCTGAGTATTGTGCACATTATATGTTTGTTTGTCCATGTTTTCCTTTGTATGTTATTTATCCACTACCTCATTTTGTGGACTTGTTGACTTTTTTTATGTTTCTTTCAACTAATTTTGCTTGCCATATATATTCATCTATTCAATCTATTTTGTTACTATTTATCCTCCTAAATATCCCCAGCCTCTATTTACTTAGTCTATGTAGTTTCTTATTGAATGGAAGTGGATTGGATTAGATCCCCTTCCATTTGTTCTTTTGTTAAGTCAATGATTTCAGAGTTTCAGAGTTCAACTAGTCCTTTGTCCACCTTTTTTTTTGAGAAAATGCATATGGCCACATAATCTTAGAAAAATAGAAAACTAACAGATTAACATGGGATATATGTTGTAAAACCCTCAAGGGAGGGAATCCACGGAGAAAATGGGTAGCACTCAATTATTTATCTTTAAAATATTCTTTTTACAATGAGGACCAAGATCCTTTATTTATATAGCAGATGCTTGCATGCAAACTACATGCATAGTGTTGTTTTATTTCTAATTCACTAAGACAATAACTCAAATATTCTCCAAGTTCATATTGCTTAAACTTGGGATTTATCCATGCAATGGATAATTACAATTAAGTTATTATGCATAATTAATTTATTTACATGTGCATAATTAATTAATTATTAATTAATATTGTGCACATAATTATGCACGGATATCCCTCTATAAGATTGACTCAAAGTTAAGGATATGGATGGAGGATGTACATGTTATCCCCAGATTAAGACAAATACTTCACTCCTAGTAAGGATCGAATATGAAGGAACTTGGCTTCAATGAGTGTCTTCAAGAAAATATATGTGATATGATCTTCTGAATGGAAAAATTGCAAGTCGAGAAATTGATCACGAAGGAGTTGTTGTATGTAGTGCATATGGACATCAATATGTTTGGTATGATGGTGCTCAACTATATTTTGAGCAATGTGGATGGCACTCTAACTATCATACCAAAAATTTATAGGTTGATCCCGAGCTAAACCAAAATCTATGAGCAATTATCAAATCCAAAAACCTCTTAACCAACATTGACAGTGCCTCAATACTCTTTCTTTGTAGAATAAAGAGCAATTGCATGCTTCATTTTGTTCGACCAAGTGATAGGGCTCGACCTGAGGATGAAAATGTAACAAAAAGTATACTTTTAATCATCAACATCACCTTCCCAATTTGAATATATAAATCCCATTAAAGAACAAGAGCCTCCTAAAGTATACTCGATGTCAAACTGAAAAAGTACCCTTAATGTAGTGAAGGATCCACTTTGTTTCCTTCCAATGACTATCATGAGGATGTTGCATGAAGTGAGAGACTAAACCAATATCAAAGGAAAGGTCTAGTTGGGTATGGTCAAGCATAAAATACTTCCTACCAATTATTTATATAAAGTGGGAGAAACCTTAGGAGTTAAACATTTCATAGAAAGTTTGATACCTGAATAATAAGGAGTAGGGGCATATTTACATTCCATGTGAAATCAATGAAGAAGGTTAATTCCATACTTAGGTTGAGATACAAATATTCCTTGTTGGATTTTTGGATTTGAATACCAAGTAAATAATGAAGGAGGCCTAATTCAAACATCTCAAATTGGCWCATAAGACTAGACTTCACATGGTTGAGATGATGGTGATTGMTCCTAGTGATAAATAGGTGATCAACATAAATAACAAKAATGAGGAGTTCACCATTTACATGTTGAKTCTAGACATTAAGATTGGATTGATACCTAGAGAAACCAAAATAAAAAAGGAAACTATCCATATTTTYGTACCRATCTYGGGGAGYTTTYTTTAGACCATAAAGTGACTTRTTGAGGTGGAAACCAAAGGAGGAATCATCTTCAGAAAACCTAAAGGTTTTTCCATGTAGAATTMTTCATTCAAKTCCCYRTGAAGAAAGGAACTTTTGATGTCCATCTAATKTACTTCCCAACCTTAAGAARAAACAAGTRAAAGGACAAAACTGGACTGGATCCATATTTGCAATAGGGRAAAAAACATTRAGTAATCAATTCCTCCAACCTATGAGAAACCTTTTGCAACAAGGTGGTATTTAAACTTATCCATGCTWCCATTTGTTKAAAACTTGGTTATATAGACCTATTTTCAATGAATAATATTGTGACCTTTAGGAAGAGAAACAAGATCCCAAGTATCATTTTTCATTAAGGAGTTCATTTCTTTTTGCATAGTTTCTTCCCATTCGGGTGAACCACTTGATTCTTTATAAGCATGAGGACATTTTTTCTCAATGTGTTCCACCATAAAATATTAACCACCGATATAACACTAAGAGTGTGTCCTTCATCGATCTAAAAAATCACCAACTAAAGTACCAACAACTTCCCTTGTTTTCTGAACCCATTTCAGAAGTGGAGTGGCTAGAGGTGTAGGAGTACAGACTAAACTATATGGGGAAAAGATGAAAGTGAGGGATTGACAAATTGAACTATATATTGAACTGTAGGAGGGTCAATTGAATATGTTAGTCCATGTTCATCATCTGAAGAAGAAGAATAATCATTTGAAAAGATACAAGTCTTGGAGAAGTAGAAGAATAAGAGAGAAGTGGTAAAGAAGATGTATGCATGCAGGCACAATATATTTCATCAAATTGAGAATATCTCCTAAGATAATGTCTAAAGAGTGAGGTACAAAGAGTCAATAGGATTTTACATCTTTAGCATAACCAAAAAATATATATTACTCACTTTTTGGTTGCATTGCTTTATGGTTTTCATCAGGAATATGTGCCCATGCTTCACAACCAAACACTTCAAAGTGACCGACATCAGGATTGATATGAGGCCAATATTATTATAGAGTTACATTCATTAAAAATTTTGTAGGAGTATGATCTAGATGTAGTTAGCACAATTTATAGATTCTACCCAAAACGATGGTGCTAAATTATTTGATTGAACCATACAATTAGCCATTTCTTTAAGTGTTTGATTAATGCGTTTAGCTACTCCATTTTGTTGTGGAGTCTAAGGCACTGTATGTTTCATTTGAATTCCACTTTTAGAGTAAAAATCAAAGAAGTGGTTACTAACATATTCTCCACCATTATCAGTGTCAATTATGATGATTAGATGACCTGATTACTTTTCAACCAATGCTCTGAAAGAAACAAAAAGATTGAAAACTTCACTTTTGGGTTTTAAAAGTAAACCCAAGTGCACTGAGTATGATCATCAATAAAAGTGATAATATATTGTGCTCTTGAAAATTTGGAGTGGGATGGCCCTCTAATGTCAATGTGAACTAATACAAGTGGTGTTGGTGCTCACTAGGAATGAATAGAAGGATAAGAATCTTTGTGATGCTTACCCATAACATAACCATGAAAAAAACCATCATTACATGAGACAAATGGTAGGTAATGCACCATTTGGTGCTTTGAGATATATTGTAAGGAGTGGTAGTTCAAATTCCCAAACCACTCATGCCCAAGTTTTATTTTCATTAGAGTGAACAATAAGAATAGTGGTAAGTGATGAAGGTTGAAAGTTGTCAAATTTGTATAGCCTTGAAGAGTCATCAACACATATTGAAGCTATTACAATAGAAGGATCCTTTATATCTTTAATTACAACATCATGAGGTAAAAAAATCATGATTTTTTCCATCACTCGATTGAGTAATTTGAAAATTTTAAAGAAAAATTGCAAAAATATTAGGAACATAGAATACATTTTTAAATTTCCAACCAAAAAGATCTATTGTTCTTCCTCCTACAACATTTAAAGGAGAGATATCACTGACAAAAATTTTCGGGTTGTACAATCATCAAGACAAGGGAAAATATCCCTATGATTAGCCATATGATGAGATGCCCTTGAGTTTTAAATCCATTCATGAGATGGCTAACATGCCACTATAGAAAGAGCATAAGGCTTGGAAGAAGAGGAGGAAGAATCTAACCAAATATTATGATTTTTCATGATGGCTTCTAATGCTTTCATATTGTTCCAGCAATGTGTGTCAAAATTCGTGTCTTTTCCACAAAGGAACAAGACCTAAGTGACGTCTTCTCCTTTGACCTGGTGTCATGCTAAGAGTTTGAATTAGGAGGAGTAATTGTGGGTGGTTTGGTGGTCGGTCATGGGTTGTTTGGATCCTCTGAATGGATTCTTGAAGGGTTTGGATCCCTTGTGATTATGAGAAAATATGTTTTTCTACTTAGTACCTATCTCAATTGCGTCCATATGAAAGAGATTGTCTTCCTCACGTGTCAACTAATCACAAAATAGGTCAAAAGGAGGCATTTTATAATTGGCTCCTAATGCATATCTAGTTGAATTAAAAGTAGAGACAAAATATCAAAAGGAGATTTATTTTATAAAGTATATCTATTATTGATTTATCATCCTCCTCAATGATCCCCAATTTAAAAAATAAGTTGTAGTCATAAGAGCGTAATTTTTGTGATGTAGTCTTCAATTTGAGGAAATTCTTCTAGATCAAGAGAGATGAGCATATTTTCCAACTAATGAGCTCGTATATAATTGATTTTCCATGAGATTGTTTCAAACTTCAATCATGATTCCTGAGCTGCGTTAATGGACTGAATGTGGAATTTGAGATCTTCATAGATTTTCATGCCAATTAGACCTCTTGTTTCATCATTACGATTAAACCATTTTCTAGGTTTCTCAGCATCAATTGGTCCAAGATATATCCCAAGACTCATCCAATATAACCCTTTACCCCTAAGTAGATCCTCCATGTAGGATTTCTAGGAATAATATTTTGTACTAGTTAATTGAACTTCATGAGTAGTCATTTTGCCAAAATAGAAAAAATAATAAACAATGAGCTAAAATAACATATACCATAGCATAGATCTCAAAAAAAATATCCAAATTATAAAAATATATATGGGACTAAAAAAGGAGTCAATAAGATGAAACTATGGCCATTAAAAGATGGAAAAATGAGGATGATCCCTACTCATCTATCAAAAAAACATTTTTTATTATATCATATTACAAAAAAATATTGAAATCACCTATACCACTATAAATATCACTAAAAAATATGCAACCTTAAAAAAATGGCACTCAAATACAAGTCCATAAGCTTGAGATATCTCAATTTAAAATTTGCCTCCAAAATCTAGAAGTGAATTTCCCAGGAGGTTAAAGTGTGACATGGCACAATATTATTGGCCCATTGAGTGAGTATATGAATACAAATAAGTGGTTATTGACTGTACCTATTGACTATACATCTGAATCGAGGTGGTAGTCATTGGTGGTGACACATGTCATTATGATGACATGTCAAGGGCCCATTTGGATGACGTCTCAACCATGTGTTAGACCCACATAGTGATGTGGAAATCCATGTAAACATCTGGAAATAATCTCATTGTTGGATGGAAAGGGGAGCACTAGCGGTTGGGGAGGTAGAAAAGAGCCACCGGAGGTATAAAACATTGGTGGGTGGGTTTGAAAAAACTGGATACAAAAGGAATGGTGGATGAGTGAAAACTATAGAAATTTGGAAAATGCAATGACAATTTTTTTAATTTTAATAGAATTTCAAAAAATATAAAAGAAAAAAAAAAATCAAAGAAAATTAGATTGACAAAGCATCCCCAAAGAAAAAATTTCCAAATCTCGAGCATACAAAGACCAACTTCAATGAAACAAAAGGAATTCTTGGTTGATTTGGTCACTTCATATGAAACAATGCTATTAAATTCTCCAAAAATGATCCAAAACATGCAAATTTGAGAAGTACCCACGTGGTCGGTTTGGGAAAGGACCAATCAAGAATAATTTTTTTTTCCGACCATCTAGATACCATGTGATAAAATGCACATGGTCATAAAATTCACATGGTCACAAGATCTTAGCAAAACAACAAACTCACAAATGGATATATGATATATGTGGTAAAAACCTCAAGGGAAAACATTCATAAAAAAAATCAGCAACGCTCAATTATTTCTCTCAAAATTCTTCTTTTTACAATGAGAACCCATGTCCTTTATTTATAGAGTAGATGTTTGCATGCAAACTACATAAACATTTCTCTTTTATTTTTAGTTTACTAAGGCAATAAGTCAAAAATTGTCCAACTTAAAATTACTTAAACTTGGGATTTATACATGTAATGGATAATCACAATTCATTTATTGTGAATGATTAATTTATTTACATGTACACAATTAATTAAATCTTAATTGATATTTCGCACATAATTATTCACTGACATTTTCCCCTTTAATCGATTGGTCCTTATATATTCCTATAAAAGTCTTCTTATCCTCCTCTGCCACCTCTGTAGTCTATTTCTCTTGACCTTTTTCTTCTTGATGCCCCTGACTTTTTCCAGTTCCAACTATGGTTCACTTTTCCTTCATATTTCTGCCTGAGTTGGATTATACTATGTAGTTCCTTTTATGGTTGACTTTTGTTTCGGTACTTTCACTTGTGTTTTTATATTCTTCTTTTTACTAGAATTGGTAGTTTCTCCATTTAACTTGGTCATTTAATATTTTTAAATCATTACTATCTCACTTAACTATCTTTCAAAGGTTATCTTGTTCTTTACATCTTTAATGAGAAATTGCTTCAACTTCTCTATGGCTTCTTCAAAATCTTTTGTGATGCTCAACTCATGTATATTTTTTATTTTCCTTGGTATTTTCCTTGTCATTTTTCCAACTCCTCTTTATGGATTCTTTAATGGATGATGAATATCATTTTTCTAATGAAGGATTTTCTTTTACAAACTAGGGTTCTCAAAGTTTACCTCTTCTAACTCAGCTATGATTATCTCCAAATATTCCTCTGTTAACTCATTATCTACATGTGTAGTTGATGCTTTGTCTTTATTTCTTGTACTTATATGGGCTTCTTCTCAATTGAATAGGGTGTGGGTACCTTTGTTGTGTATAATGGTATAGTATATAGGGTAGATTCATTCTCTTCCATTATTTCCTCATCTTTCAATGGTGTGATGATCTCATGGTTAATGAATTTTACTAATATAGGTACTAAGAATAGGATCTTTGACTTCCTTGACAGCTCTTGAAAAGTTTTGTCAACTTTCAAGTAATAATCTAAATATTTAGGTTATCCCCCTAGTCTTTGTTTATACCAAATCTTTGTAGAATATATTCACAATTTTATGTGTGTTAAGGGCCAAAGATATTTCCACTCACTGTTGGAATATCCATCTATTGTATTCTTCATTAATAATCTTGAGTTTCTCATTGAACATGTGATGAGAAGAGTATTTAACCATGGTTCATTTTCATACTAATTCATAAAATTGTGGGTTCCACATGATCAATGTGTTTTTCATGGTAAATTCAGCTTCTCCTATAGGGAAATTTTCTCCTTGGAAATGTAGATGAGCAAAGCAGAGTATCTGATACCCTTATTGTTTTCATGGCATTCCTCGCAAGTATTTATTAAATTATTGCCTAAGTGTTCAACCCAATTGTACATAATTCCATCTTCATCTATACATTTAATTGTTTCTAACATTCTCAACACTATGTTGGATGACCTACCTAATATAGTCATGTAGAGGGAAACAATTGTGCATTCCCACATGACTAGCCCTTTGGAAGTATTGTCATTGTTACTCCTTTGAATGTATATATTCATTTCTTATTATTTGTTGATTTTAGAATGCCATGGCCGTTGTTTGGTAAGCCTATAATCCTCTTTATGGGTTTTACATTTATTTATACAGGCTCATCCAACCAAATATTACATGCATGGTATGGACTGATGATAAAATTTGTTATTTCCTCCTTTAAAACCAAAAATACCAAAACTTGGGTTGCTCCCAAATAACTTATAATATTTTATTTATCTAGTTGTGTTGTTTCCTTCTTCCACCAACCAACCTCATGTTCCCATTCTCGGTAGTTTATCCAATGTGTATTCTAGTCCAATTCCTCCATTTTTTATCTATCATCCTTTGTAATATGTTCTACAATATTTTCAACTTCTTTTATCAAATTTATTATTCATTATTGGTTCTACATGCCTTGACTTATTAGCCTCTAGTGGGATAGATATTAAACCTCTCATCATCTTTTCCATCTCTTTTGAATTCTCAACTTCTTCACTTGCTTTCCTCATGCACTTCGCACCCTAAACTTTCTCCTTTGTCTTTTATTCAACTAGATCTCCAAATTTTTCTCCAAGTTTCAATATATTCACCCTCCATTGCTTTATATTAAACCTCATGCCTCATTAAACGAATCCTTGGTCTCTGTGAAACCTTCACTTCATCAATGCGGGTGGCCATTAATGACCATCAACTCACCTTTTTCCTTTTGATTTTATTTTCACACGCTTCTGGTTGTAGCATCCTTTCCAACCAAGATGATATATATCATCCTTCTTTCTTATGTCATATTCAATCATGGTTTTTCAAACATCTCTTTCATTTTCATCGATCTATCATGTCATTTCCCTAAGTCTTTAGCATCCTCTTTATTGAGTGCGATTCTATTTAAAAATTCTTGCTCTTATTGTGGTATTATTATATGTCAAATTTTATTATCTCCCTCAATTCTTCTCATACTGGAGGATGGTTGAGTACTCTATTCACTCACTCTATTATTTGTCTACCTAGTGAACTTATCCATTTCTCCATTTCTACATTGACTTCATCCTTTCTATTTTAAATTACATATGTGAAATTCTTCTCTTTGATGCTTTTCACAATCGATTATCATTATTTTTTATTTATTCTTTCTCTTTGTTTTGTTGTTCTATTTTATTCTTATAGTGGCTAGGGTTTGGGATTAAGTAATTTATCTCTCACAAAATAGTTACCAACACTTTTTCCCTAACCAACTAGATTTGTTTTTGGTCTTTTGTTTTTTTAATCTTGGTGGATCAAAGGTGGTATCGTTTGAGTCGAGCACCATTGACTATTTTTTTGTGTAACTTTCTTTGGAGTGTTTTTGGCCAAACAATTACATTGACTCTAATGTCTTCTATGATGTAAGGGCCAAGCCAAGTTGTTTCAATTTAAATGGGCTTTCCCTTAACTTTGTTGTGATATAGGAGCACAAGGTTTCCATTATTGAATTTTTTTCTTCTAAGGTGTCTCTCATGCTAGGATTTGTGTTGCTACTTCTCTACTTGTTGATTATGTAAGGCTGTAATTCTATCTTATTCTAGCTTATTTGTCTAGCATAGTCTATCTTCTTTTCTCTAGGTAGGTGAATTTTACTACCTTTTCCACTCTTTATATATCTGCTACAAAATTTAGGGGTACTATTTCCTCTTGTTCATATACTATCTTGATTTGGGTCTACTCAATCAATATTTTATATGAAATTTTATATGCCCAAAAAACAACATGAACTTTATCATCCAAGTCTTATATTTTCACATTACACATCTTTGGTTAGTCATTTAGTTAAACTTTATTAAAGGCTTCAACTGCCCCATTGATTTGGGGTGATAGGGTCAAATTTTTCTATGGTCTATCAAAATTATTTCATCAAAACATATATAGTACTATTTATAAAATGTGTCCCTAATCACTTATAAGAGTAAGTGGGAATCCAAATCTAGTGATGGTGTTCTCACAGATAAAATTAGTTTCTACTTATTTGGTATAGTTGTCGAATGGATCTATTTCTACCCATTTAGTAAGTTTTTCAACTTCTATGATGATGTACCTAGATTCATTTCTCTTTTACTACTACATTTGGGGTAAAAAACAACATTTATTATGATGTCAATTTTGACAAAAAATGTTTGTCTTATTTTTGGCCTTGGAATTGACTATAAATCCCACAAAAAATCTATGTGCGTTAATATATCAATTCTTATGAACCTCATATAATCATGATGGGATTGATTATATGTCTTTTTCACTACATATATGTTATTTCTCTGTGTATTTTACATTCTCATTCATCTTTTATTGCTTTTAATTTTTAAAATCTTTTATTAGTTTCATGTTTTTTTACTTCATTGTTTGTATAGATGTTACCTTAGATGGATTTTGTTTGTGTTGTATAGCTATATTTAATATAATTTCAGTATTGTTTTTATTTTATCACTTGTATACTAATTTCTAATTCATAACACCAATATAATTTTCACTTACTGTAGAATTTATCATTGGCATAAGGCTCATATTAAAATATATTTCACATATATTAAAGAGACTTAGTACCCATAAGGTGGAAGAAATCTACTAACTTGCCTTAAAACTGAATCTCCTTATAAGTAGTTAGTTTTAGGGATTAAAGCAATCATGGATTTCCATCTTCCTTTTTCTCTTGACCAACCCTACAAGAGTGTTTTGCATGTTGGGTACTTTAATTATTGTTTTAAGAATTATTAGATAGTGGACAAGATCTTACATGAATAGTTGATTACTTACCTGATGCTCATTTATGTAGCATAGAGTATGCCCAAAGAGAGATAGCAAAAATTGTACAATTCTAGCAAGAAGGTAAGGCACCAACAAAAATGAGAGAAAAGAGAAAGAAAGTGCTAACCATAGAAGCTATGCCATATACTCTAATTGATGTGAGTCTATATAATATTGTCCCTAATGATGTGTTAAGGATTTGTGCATTCGAGCATGAAATCCAAGATACTATTGATGAATCACATGTTAGATACTATTGATGAAGCATGTGGTGTCCCAACAAGAATAAACTACCATGCATATATAACGATGATTAAAATATTTCAAGAAGGGTTATGGTGGCCTACA
>JASDQU010259418.1:0-13378 GCA_032191745.1 Picea mariana
AAACCTTGAAGATGGCCATGTGCACCACTTCATTCCTCGCCCTTCCTGATTTCACAAAGACCTTTGTGTTGGAATGTGATGCCTCAGGGAAAGGAATTGGTGTTGTCCTTATGCAAGAGGGTTGACCTTTGGCCTTTACCAACAAGCAACTATATGAAAGAAATTTGGGCAAATCCATCCGTGAAAAGGAAATGTTGGCTATTCTACATGCTGTGGATCTGTGGCGTCCTTATCTATTGGGGCAACGATTCCAAATTAAGAAAAACCATCAAAGCCTCAAGTATTTTCTGGAACAACACATTTCCTCCCCAGAACAACAAAAATGGGTGACTAAACTCTTTGGATATGATTATGAGATCATTTATAAGAAAGGCAAAGACAATGTGGTTGTGGATGCACCTTCCCGAAAATATGAAGATGAAGGATCCTTTTTTGCTCTTTCATTCATTGTACCAGATTGGCTCCAAGCCGTTCGCTAGGAATGGCTACAAGATCCCAAAAGTTTGCAGTTGATCCAGCAATTGCAGTCCAATGATCTAGCTTCCCCAGGGTACTCTTGGCTCCATGAGGAACTTCGATACAAAGGCCATTTGTATTTAAGTAAACATTCAAAGCTTAAATCCACGGTACTTTCTGAGCTTCATGCTACACCCAGAGCATGGCACTCCGGGTTCACCAAAACCTATGACAGGGTGAAACGTTCCTTTTTCTGGGATGGTATGAAACAAAACATTCATAATTTTGTAGCTGAATGTGACGTGTGTCAACGCAATAAGGGAGAAACAGTCAAATCGTCGGGCACACTACAACCGCTCCCGATTCCACCTGTTATTTGGAAGGATATCTCTATGGATTTTATTACTAGCTTACCCAAATCGGGAAATAAGTCCGTCATCATGGTGGTTGTTGATCGCCTTTCCAAGTATGCTCATTTCTGCGCCCTTCAACACCCGTTTACAACATCCACGGTGGCTCAAATTTTCATAGATCAGGTCTTCAAGCTTCATGGCATGCTGCACTCTATTGTTTTTGATTGCGACCCAACTTTCACAAGCAATTTTTGGCAAGAACTGTTCAAGATACAAGGCACATAATTGCATCTCAGCACAACTTATCATCCCCAGACTAATGGCCAAACAGAAGTTGTCAACAAGTGTTTGAAAACATATTTGAGGTGTTTTGCCTTGGAAAAGAAAAGTCAATGGGCTCAATGGTTACCCCTAGCTGAATGGTGGTACAACACTTCATACCATACAACTACATGCATGACTCCTTTTGAAGCGATATATGGACAGAAGCCACCTTCAGTTCTCTCATACTTACAGGGTGCCTCGAAGGTCCAGGCGGTTGACCAAACACTTACAGCTCGAGAGTCCATTCTCCGTTCCCTCAAAGAGAATTTGGTCATGAAGCAACAAGCAGATCAAGGTCACTCTGAATGTCAATTTGCAGAAGGGGATCATGTGTTTCTTCGACTGCAAGCTTACAAGAAAACTTCCCTCAAGGCCGAGCATTGTCAGAAGCTAGCGCCCAAATTTTATGGTCCTTATACCGTGCTCATGCATGTGGGACAAGTCGCCTATCAGTTAGCTTTTCCCAGCCATTCAAAGCTACATCCTGTTTTTCATGTTTCATGCTTAAAGAAGGTGATTGGAGCTAAGTGCCAAATTCAAACCAACCTTCCAGAGTTATCTGAAGAAGGATCCATTTGGCTACAACCAGAAGCAGTTTTGGACCAGCGTGAGCGTCGCCTACGTCAAAGAACCATCAAGGAAGTGATAGTCCAGTGGAAAGATACAACTCCAGCAGACGCCACTTGGGAACCAACTAACATTCTGCAGCAATTTCCTCATCTCAAGCCTTGAGGACAAGGCTGTTTTTAAGGGGGCGGACATGTTAGTGTCCTAATCCGCACATATGTAGAACAATATATTCAGATGTAATAAAGGTCAATATTAATAAGGCCTTTCAATAAAATAGAATAAGGTGGATGTAAGAAGACCTAATATAAGGTTCTGCTTCTAGAAGGATTTTCCTCTAGATGCTTCTTTTTAGTATAAATAGGAGTCGAGGGTATGAGAACCCTAGCTTGGAGATTATTGTAATAGATCTCTGCTCAACTGGAGTTTTCCCCCTCGAAGAGGCCCGTGAACATTGCTTTTAGATTCAAAGTGCTATTTCTGTTGTTATTCTTATATCATTTCAATGTTATTGTGGTGAATGTTCTGGTTATATTGTTGTTATTCTGCCATTACTAGCATTTTATTTCTATTTTGCATACATTTTATATCTGGTATATTACAACAACTAGGTGTGATGTTAAGAAGGGTTTTTGGTCCATCTCTAAGATACATCTTGGTCAAGTGGTATGCTACTCTTTCCTAGTGAAGGAGTAGAGGAGGATATAGTTATCTCTTGGAGAGAAGGATTGTTCTTGGTTGACTAATCTATATTGAGGAAGTTTGCTGATTTTTCTTCCCCTAGAGGGTTTCCAAGGATAATCTCTGTTTCTATCTTATTTTTGTGATTGCCTCTCTTTCAATGATCTTATATATGCAATTAATGAGCTAAATGATTGTAATAATAAAGAAGAACTATAACTTCTAGCTGAATAAGTAAAATATCAACATCGTATCAAAGCAGGCCTGAAAGAGACCAACTCACAGTTTATAAAGAAATGGCTAGCCTCAACACACCCTCTCCAAAATTAAGTTTTTAGTGTTGCAACTGCTACAGAATCAGGGTTTCTACATAAACCCCAAGAGTGACATTTTTACCTTTGTGGGAGGATGCTAGTGAAACTAAGATCACCTAGGAGCTCACCCTAGGAGGGCTCATCTAGTCCTTGGATCAAAAGTCTAAAATTTGAAGTTTGAGAAATTAGGGTTTCCTCATAAAACCCTAAGTTGCAGTTGCAATATCAGTTGTAGTTGCAGTTGCAGTATCGGTTGCAGTTGTAGTTGTATTATCGGTTGTAGTTTTAGTATCAATTGCAGTTGTAGTATCAATTTTAGTTGCAGTATCAGGTGTAGTTGCAATATCAATTGCAATTCATAGTGCCAGTTCCTTCATGCCAATTCTTTCGTGCCAATTCCTTCATGCCAGTTGTAGCACCAGTTGTAGTGAAAATTTTTGTGAAGTGTTGGGACTAATTTTTATTTTCCTAGTGTGCCTTACCCTAGAAAATCTCCAGTTACCTTTAGATTACAAGTTGCAACACCTTTGAAGTTTTCAAAGGTTCATTATTGCTTGTCGCTGCTACCGGATGGTGCCACTACCCACAAATATTGTCAGAGGTATGTACTTACATATGTTTAAACTGTATCATTATTCTAAAGGGTATTTGCAAGAGAACGAATCTTTTGTATAAACAAAAATCATAGATCCATAAGGATCTCAGATCCAACACATTCAGAGGAACAATGCACCCTAGGTTTGATTAATTTGATATGCATCTATTTGTTATTGAATTATTGTGATCTTAAAATCATCTAGGTTGTATTTTGATCTGTTGAAGTTACGACTATCATACTAACCATTGGTCAAAATTGAAGTCAAAGTATTAGATTGATTAAGGTTGAGATTATAGAGTTTATTCTCTAACTCATATTTTTGTCAAGAAAGAATATTATCTTAGTACAGAGGACAGGTTGAAGAGAATACTTGTCATCTTGGTGAAGGAGACTCATAAGAAAAACAACACACTCATTTTTGAGGACAAGACTCCAGGTTCCAGGTTTAACTGGTTAAATTGATAAGATTCAAATTAGCACATATCTAGTTTGATAACTGCTAAGCACTATAGTTGTGATAGAAATCTTTGAAAAAGTTTTATTATTGAATACTTGGTAGCATGTGAGAAATATTGAGATAAATGCTTATTGTAATTATTTACTAGATATAACTAACATCTCCTCTAGGAGAAACTTCTTGTTTTGTTTCCAGGTTACCATGGAGGAATGATTGATCACAACACTAGAAGAGTGTTGCTCTCATTTTGTATTATTGTATTTCTTAATTTTGGCTCTTGTTTCAGGCATGTCACGAGTGATAGCTCTGAAGAATCTACTATGACAATTGTTCTCGCTATTGTTTTTATTATTATTATAAAGAGTATTATTCTTGTCTACTATTTCTCCCTTGTTGTTCTTGTTCCAAGTACGTCACAAATGATAACCGTGAAGGAGCTATAGTGACAGTTGTAGGAGGCAACATATTAGATGAGACATGGAGTAGAATATCCAAGTTGTATGCATGACCATATACATCCATGAAGTGAAGAAGAAGAAGAAGAAGAAGCTACAAAACATCTCATATGGAGATAGATCATGAGGAGAAGAAGACTCCAAAGATGAGAGAACAAATCCCTCTAGTGCAGTCGACCACTCTTCAGATCATCAGGAAGAGTTAGTAGAGCTAGAAGGGCCTACCGAGAATCAATGCAGTAACCATGAAGAGACCAACATGGTCTCATGACACTTTGCAGGATGCAAAGCCATATAGCATTGATGATCCATATCATGAGGAGTAGATGGCTCCACCAGTGGTGAGGCAGGCGTCCCCACCAAGTACCATCTTAGAAGGAGATAGATTTTAGAGGGAGTCAACCCTCACGATCTAGTAAGGAGGAGAAACCTCCCTAGGACCATTCATAGAGATGTACAAAGCCTAATTTGTGTCCAGAGGATTCTCCTAGAAAGAGGGAGAAGACTATGATGAGACACTTGCTCCTATAATAAGAAGAAGTATATATAGAACAAACATGATTAATTAAATGAAGCTGACACAATATGAGATTCAGAGGGAGCATGTATGACAATCCCTATATTTGAGATCGAGTTATCTCCAGATCCAGTTGGTGCAGTACATGAGTCAGACCATGGAGACATGACTAAAATAGAATATTGAGTTACCTCAAAAGAAAGAGGATAATTTACCCTCAGTATTAGTTATTGAGCCACTCTTAGTTTCAGATGAAGATATTGCCGTGATAGAATAGCGGAGCTACTCTCAGATTTCAACAACTACAGTGAGAATGGAGCAGTCATTCTCAGCCTCAGAAAGAGCAGCTGCAGGTGTAGAGTCTCAGTTCTAGAAGGAAGAATTGTAGAGAGAGTAGAGGACATACTCTCAAGCAGTGAGACAGATAGTTTTTTGAAGAAAGCACATAGAGCTAGCACATGATTGTGCAGATTGAGTTGCAACTGAGAAAGTGTACCAATTTGGTACAATGTGATGTGAAAAATTGGTTCGTTGATGTTTTGTGGTGAACACATTGAGTCAGTACATGATTGGGCCAAGACATGTTCACCTGATTATGGGAAAACATGTGATGAGGTACCTAAAGGCTACATTCGATTATGGACTTAGATATATCTCAGATCGTGAGATAAGATTATAGGGATACACAGATTCTGATTGGGCAGACAATGTCACTAATTGGAAAAGTATATTCATATATTGCTTAGTATTAGATCGGTTGTGGTCTCATGACTCAGTGAGAAGAAGACCTATACGACACTCATCTCCGTAGAGGCATAGTATGTGGAAGCATGGTCACCTTGTGGCGAATCAATGTGGCTTTGGAAGTTGATTGGAAAATTGCTTGATCTCGAGTTGAAGGAAACCTATATCTTTTATGACAACCAGAGTTGAATAAATTTGTCAGTGAACCCAGTGTGTCATGATGAGTCCAAGCATATCAAGATCAAGTACCATTATATCTAAGATATGATACAAAAGGGAGCAGTAAAACTCTAGTATGTTCCTACCGATGAGAAGGTAGCAAATGTGTTGACTAAGCCTCCATCAATAGAGAAGTTTGAAAACTTCAGAGATGAGCTTGGTGTGTTCCAGAAGGATTTTCCCTCATGAGAGGGAGTGATGTGTTCCCTAATAGCGGAAAGTGATATGTTCCCCAATAGCGGGAAGTGATGTGGCCCCCAGTAGCAGGAAGTGATGTGTTCCCCAATAGCGGGAAGTGATGAGATCCCTAGTAGAGGGAGCTACTCCAGTGCAGGTTGGTAACCCCAATGCAGGTTGGTACGCTGCCCCAACGCAGGCTGGTAAGCTACCCCAACGCAGGTTGGTAACCCCAACACAGGCTGGTATGCTACCCCAACACAGGCTGGTAACCCCAACGCAGGCTTGTATGCTACCCCAGTGCAGGTTGGTAACCCCAATGTAGGATGGTACGCTACCCCATCGTAGGTTGGTAAACCCAACGTAGGTTGGTATGGTACCCCAACACATGATGGTACGCTACCCCAACGCAGGCTGGTACACTACCCTAGTGCAGGTTGGTAACCCCAATGCAGGTTGGTACACTACCCTAGTGTAGGTTGGTAACCCCAATGCAGGCTGGTATGATACCCTAGCACAAGTTGCTAACCCTAACATAGGTTGTACGCTACCCCAACACAGGTAGGTAACCCCAACGTAGGCTGGTAAGTTACCCCAACATAGGTTGGTAACCCCAATGCTGGCTGGTACGCTACCCCAGCGCAGGTTGGTAACCCCAACACAAGATAGTACACTACCCCAATGCAGGTTGGTACGCTATCCCAACGCAGGCTGGTACACTACCCCAACGCAGGTTGGTAACCCCAACGTAGGCTGGTACGCTACCCTAGCGTAGGTTGGTAACCCCAATGCAGGTTGGTACGCTACCCCAGTGCAGGTTGGTAACCCCAATACAGGTTGGTAACCCCAACGCAAGATGGTATGCTACCCCAGTGCAGATTGGTAACCCCAACGCAGGATGGTATGCTACCCTAGTGCAGGTTGGTAACCCCAACGCAGGCTGTTACGTTATTCTAGTAAAAGTGCAGAACTTCCTATGATATATAGATCTATGATTGACAACAAGACAATGACCAATTATGCATAATCTTAGAAGTAGTGATGATGACCGTGACAAGAAGAATACCTTCCTTGCTAAGAGAGAGTGTTGAAGATTGAGTAGCTTCAAAAGATATCCTTATTGTATTTGACCAAGACAAACCTTAAAAATGCTATTATTATTATATTTATTAAGACAACCCTATTGTGCCTTTGTAAAAGTCTACCCTATTGTGCCTTGACAATTAAATTTAATTTTAGAGGGAAAATTGACAGGTTGGATTAGACCTAATTTAGGGAGGTCAGACTACTATTTATAAGGGAGGCTAGTGCCTCACTTGTTCACTCACTCATAAGCTATGCAACAAGAGGACAAGTGAGAAAGTCTTGGAGGAGAAGCTACTGCAGCTAGGTGTGATGTCAATGAGGGTTTTTGGTCTATCTCTGGAATATCTCTTGGTCAAGTGGTGCGCTACTCTTTCCTAGTGAAGGAGTAGAGGACGATATTATTCTTTTTTAGTTCTCTCTTGGAGATAAGCATTGTTCTTGGTTGGCTAATCCATATTCAGGAAGTTTGCTGGGTTTTGTTCCCCTAGAGGGTTTCCGAGGATAATCTCTGTTTCTATCTTATTTATGTGATTGCATCTCTTTTAATGATCTTATAAATGCAGTTAATGTGCTAAATGATTGTAATAATAAAGAAGAACTGTAACTTCTAGATGAATAAGTTAAATATTAACAATATATAACAAACAAAAGGATCATATCCAAAAAATGACAACATGACCAAGAAATATAGAACCCATAAATTATAGTGAAGAATATGTGAATGTTGTAGGATGGATGATATTATTTAGTGGATGCAGTAGGAAAGCAAATGCCCCAAAAAGACAATGAAGAGAAACACAACTTTGCTTCCACTCGTAGTGAATTGGCTCATCAATGTGCCATGCCATCCCCTCAAAGAAAGGGACTAGAGATACCACACTAAATGATACATCCAGATTAAGGCCCCTATCCCACATGCAAGAGAGGGAAATAACTCATTTGGAGCCTTAAAAAAACCCATCAATGCTTGCTTTGTTAGTGGTGCAACTTACATTAGCACTTGTTGAATAAGCATTTGATCCCATGGGGGTAGAATTCGTCGACCCATCACATTTATCCCATGTAGGTAGAATCTGTATATAAAGGTTATCCATTTCTTTAACCAAAGGCCTTGGAAGTGGGCCTAGAACTAAAACCGCCAATTTCATTTCCTTGGCTTAGCGATGATGCATGTAAATTCTAATGATCTTGTTACTCAGGCCGATAGTGACCACCGACACATCCTTGGTGTCTCTTTGTGAAAGCTTAATGGGCACCTCATTGAACAATTACTAATTTTAAACTTCCATGTAATTTCAATGGATCCATCTACTCAAAACCACTAACTAATATGTACTTGTAGGCCTTGTGGCTCTACAATTTGTTAAATTAATCCTTTTGTATGATTTATTTATTAAAAAAAACATTCTATAAACAAAATTATCTGATGTGCTTCATGGGTTATGCATGACTATTTGTTCTTCTTTTTAAATTTATCTTTGGTTAAAAACTTGTCTAACTAGGGCCCTCTATTGTTCTTTTTCTTTTGTTGCAATGGGTTAACTACCCCGAACTATAACGAGTTGAATGAAGTGTATACAAAGTACATGGATCAAGGTATTATTCAAACATATTTTGTTAACCATATATTTGGTACTTAAAGATTTAGTTAACTAATGTCTTAATGAGAAAACCCTAAAAATAATGTAGTAGGGCCCTAACATCAACAAAGATGTCCACTTTCCTATTGGCTTTCAGTAGGGCCAAATTCACATTATTGGGAAGTTTTTAACTTGAAAACATATTAGGAGTTTAGTGTTATCCACTTAGCCTCATAGTCGATACCATGTTGTGGTTCAATAAATACTAGTAATTTTCATAAGACCAATTTTTAGAACTTGATTTTGTTTCAAAAATTTCATATGTTTCCAACAGATCAAGGTGTCTGGGAAATTGTTTGCAAGATTAGAAATACTCACCTTCCCATGCAATTACTTTGTTGCACAAGAACTAAGTGATAATGCATATATTGTGGAAGTGGCTTGCACTTGCTTTAAATAAAGTTTCCCATATTCAACAAGGTTTGCATATTACTTATGTTTTTTATACCTCCTCATACTGCTTTTCTTGTAATGCTAGAGGAGGATTCATTTAATAAATAAGTTGGAGTCTTCATTCAATCCCCGAGCTCTAAGTAAAAAATAATTTTCCAACCCTCTAATTCAATGCAATACTAGCATAATAACATCAATCACATAGTTATATCAACTCACAATACTAAAGGATATTTAGTTCCTTCAAAATTGCTAACAAAAAAATATGTTACATAAGAACCGATTCACCTTAATTGACTTCAAGCTACCTCTCGCTAATTTTTCATTAACCTCTAAGGTTATCAACCAACACACACACATGCACACACACACACACACACACACACAAAGTAAGTGATGGTATCCCTTGAGTTTTCACCCAAATTTTTTTATTGACCTCTCTATTTCCATCCTAGCCTTTCAACTACATAGGTGAGAGTATGCTAGGGTTTTGCAATGATGGAGATTGATGAGGTAGAATACTCTCTAGATCCACTCAAAGTTTGTCATATATGGGTTGAGCCTAGGGATGAAACACATTAGGGTGAGTGTGGTCTAGGTTTTAGGGAATTTAGATCTCCAGGGTCTATTGTTGGGGAGGAAGAATCTATAGGAAAAGGGGGGTTTACATGGCCCATTATTAGATCTATCACTCTATTCAAAAAATGATAGATCCTTTTATGATTTTCAATCAATTTTGTCAAGGTTAGGCAGAGGGATATTAGGTGATGGGATTTATTTATTTATTTGTAAGGTACCACAGGTGTCTTCGGGCATTACTCCTTATTTCCAATTGAACTTTGGATTTGGTGATAGTAAAGTTCATGGATTTTTCTCCAATAATGTGAGGGGTGAGTGTAGTATACTTAGGGAGGTAATATGGAATACCTAGGGAGGTACCCAAAGGGAACAACAATATTTAGGTAGGTATGTATTGTTATGTATCGAGGCCATTTCTAGTAAATAATACCTATGTAATAGTGTGAACAAAATTAAAGTAAGAAGGCTTACTAGAAGGTTCCACCTACTAGAATGTTCCTTCTCTAGAATGTTCCTAGGAGGTCCATGGATGTAAGAAATCTTACTAGAAGGTTCCACCTACTACAATGTTCCTTCTATAGAATGTTCCTAGGAGGTCCATGGATGTAAGAAATATTACTAGAAGGTTCCACCTACTAGAATGTTCCTAGGAGGTAGATATTAATATATAAATACACATAAGTAATGTAATGGAGCACAGTGAAGAGTATTGTAATTGATAATAAGTGATTGCTTGAGGAGTATTTCCTTCCCTAAGGAATAGTTAATGGTGTTACCCTACCTCAAGGGGTTTCTCTCTAATTCTCGTGTTCAATATTTTTTGTGAGTGATTTGGCTGTTTGTTGAAGTTAAGTATTTATCTTCCAGATTATATTTTCATATCTGAGGTACATAACATTTGGTATCAAAGGTCTTTCTTGGGCCAAAAAAAAGGAAGATTTTTTTTTTTTTTTGCAGATTTTTCAAGGTAAAAAAGTGGGCGACATAATTTAGATTAAATTTTGAATTCCAATTTTGAGAATAATTTGTATAAACCAATTATATATTTGAATTCATCTCATAAAAATACCCAATTTCATTTTTTTTTTTTTGAAATGGAGTCCCAGAAGTGAAGTTATTGACAATTTAAAATCAACAAATTTTCAGATCAAATATCTTTACCAGAGTGCCAATAAAAGCACAACGGTTGTGGAATTTCTTAATTGTGGTCATAATATCCAATCATAGTAGTATAACTGTAATTATGCCTATTTTAGTTTAGTTTCCTCAAGGAGCTCCATTGCAAAGTAATCTATTTTTATAAACCCTTGTTTTATTTTTAGGTTATAACAAACAAGATGTATTTTCATGGCAAATATTGATCCATATTGGATCATTATATCATTTTTCATCTATCTCGATGCTTTATGCATGAAAAAAATTTGAGGAATCAACTTGTAGAGCCATTTTAGTGGTTGGTCCAAATTTGGAAATTTGGGTCCAAAAAATTGTTTGAAGTATTCTAGAGCCATTTTGAGGTATCAAACGACACTTTTTTATGGTCCAAACATTACTATAGAGTCGCCATCTATATTACTCACACTGAGACCTTTCTAACGATGCAAAAATCACCTTAATCAGAGTTTATATGCGAAAGTTATGTCTCCCATAATTTGACCTACTGTATTTATCACCATGTTGCGAGTGGATGCCATGTTAGCTCCCATAGTTAAACATGTGGGGCTAGCCACGTAGGGGATTTTCTAGAACATTCTAGAAGGTCCAAACCCAATCACTAATTGAGGAAGTCAAAACCATAACCCTAGACGACTATCGAGCTATGTTAAATACCGAGATGCTAGGAGGAGAAGGGGTTCCATTATATGTTATTATATTTTGTTCCATAGTAGAGCATAAAAAATGGGAGTAGTAAATTAGAGAGCATAATAGAGGGGGTTAATGTTATGTAGTAGCCTAATAGGCTATAGGTGTCAGGTAACTCCATAAAGAGTGCCTTTTCCTTTGAACTTGCATTATTTCCATATCAGAGAAAAGGGAGTAGAGTAACCTCACCTTCTATTTGGGTTTTCCCTTGTAAGGGTTTCCTAGAGAAAATATTTATGTTATTTTGTGGATGGTGTATGATTTTATTTTATTGTTCTCTATTTTATTCATTTTATCTATTTCACGCATAAGCATAAAATCAGTAACTAAAGATTCTGAAATCTAAAGGAATTTTAACCTTCATAGTGTAGATTTTAGTTTTATTTATTAGATCTATTGTGATGAATTGTTCCAGTGGAATATCCACGATAGTTTACATATCTTATTGGTATCAGAGAAGGTTTTATTGGGATATTTTTCGAAAGTTACAGAGATCCAGGAATCGATTTAAGAAGAAAGTCGCAGAACCATAACTATGGCTGATGAGTTTGTTCACAACAACCCTCAAGATCCAACAGAAGAGAGATTTGTGAGGTTGGAAGCACAAGTCACCGAAATCAATAACAATATGAACCTCCTCACTAAATCTCTACAAAGAAATATTGGACCTTTTGGAGATGATGGAGGTTCTAAGCTAGATACCATTTTGGAGGGGAAATCAGGAGATTAGGAAGACCCAAAAAAGGAGTCATGGAAAGAACCTAAGAAAGAGTAGTTGAGTTGTAGAGCCATAAACCCTTCATAGTATCTATTCAAGATAGAAGAAGAAGTGGATATAAATTCATAACAAGGTGATATCGATGCATTAAAATTGAATCATTGGTTGTAGCAACTAAAATTTTATTTCATCCTTCATTGTATAGATGAAGAGAAAAATATTTCATTTGCTAGATTGAAGTTAGAGGGCCATGCTTTAACCTGGTGGGAAATCCATATAGAAACACTTAGGTTGGAGGGTGATTCACCAGTAAATAGGTGGGAGGACTTCAAAACCCTCTTCATGTCCTAATTATACCCTATCAGGTATGTAGAGGACCAATGGATCCAGTGGCACTATTTCAGGTAGAGGCAGGGGAACAATGTACATGAGTACACCACTGAGTTCAGGAAGATGGCCATCATGCTAGGTATCTCTCCCAAAAACTAATATGTACACCTCAAGTGTTTGGGAGGTCTACATAGTCATCTGCGAAAGCAAGAGATGCTTTTCAAACCAAGGACAATGGAAAAGGCATGTGTACAAGTGCAATATCTGGAAAGAATAGGCCACAAGAAAGGGAAACCAAACAGTTATAAGAAGAAATAACACCAGGAAGATTCCAAGGAGGGTAATGAGAAGAATAAAGGGGGAAAGGATAAAAAGACAAAATCCACCACACATCAGTGCAAGGATCATAACAACTATTGCAATATTGATGGGCATACTGAGGAAAAGTGTTGGAAACTACATCCAGAGTTGAACCCGAAGAATTGCAATAAGGAAACAAAGAAAAATAATCTTCTAGCCATAGATTTGAGCAATTAGGTTGAAAGTATATTATATGTGGATGAGAATATTGTATGCACATCAATGCATAAGGAGGTGAATCCAAGTGGCCTTCATCACTGGAAATAGAAGGAGATGGATGTTGGGTAAATTATATGCTAATTTCCATTACATTTAATGTCAATCCGAGAGTTTCTAAACTTTGATATTCAAGCAAAAAAAATGTAGGATCAAAGCCTATTCTAACCTATGCTAACAACTAATGTCGACAACACACTTCAAAATGGAATGAATGAAATCAAGGAAAACTCAAATGAAATCAAATGAAAATTAACACCACAAGATGTAGCTTAACATTGGATCACAAGATCACGTCTCCCGAGTTAGATCCTGATCTTCAATGGCATAT
>JASDQU010259419.1:2388-15743 GCA_032191745.1 Picea mariana
CGTGGAGGGCATTGTGAAAATGTGTGTCTCCAAATTGGTGACTACCACTTGAAATCTCATATGTTTTCTATCAACATGGGTGGTTGTGACATTGTGTTGGGGCAGACTGGCTAAGGACTTTGGGTCCCATTCTCATGGATTTCAAGGAATTAACCATGCAATTCGACCAAGAGGGCCAAAAATATAAGTTCTAAGGCAACATCGTCGGTTCATCGGAGATCATTAGTTCCCATCACATGGAAAAGTTGTTCAAAAAAGGTCATTCTTGGATTATTGCCCAACTCCATGCCATACAGGAAACTGAGACACCCTCTGTGTCACAAGACCTCCAATCCATCCTCTCTAAACATCAAGTGGTCTTTTCCACTCCCCAGGGACTCCCGCCTTCCCATGGTGTTCATGATCATTCCATTCCTCTTATACCAAGAAGCCTCCCTCCCAATATATGTCCCTATCGTCACCCCTTTTCCAAAAAAAATGAAATTGAGAAAATGGTTCAAGAACTGCTCAATGCAGGCATTATCCACCCTAGTATGAGCCCCTATTCTTCTCCTATGGTCATGGTCCTGAAGAAATAATTTTATTGGCACATGTGTTCTGACTTTTGTGCCCTCAACAAACTCACCATTAAAGACAAATTTCCCATTCCTGACATTGATGACCTCTTGGATGAATTGAGTGGCGCCCAATTCTTTACTAAACTTGATCTTCGTTCTGGATACCACCAGATCTGTATGAAAGAGGTATACATTCCTAAGACTTACTTTAGAACTCATGAGGGCCACTATGAGTTTTTGGTCATGCCCTTTGGATTGTGTAATGCCCCCTCCACCTTCCAAAGCCTCCTGAATCATGTCTTTCGCCCCTTTCTCCGTCATTTTGTCTTAGTTTTCTTTGATGATACCCTCATCTATAGTAAAACCTGGACAGACCACCTTTCTCATGTGGACCGAATTCTCCATCTACTCTATCAGCACCAAATTTTCCTGAAACAATCTAAATGTTCTTTTGGTGCCTCAGAAGTCAAGTACTTGGGCCATCTTGTTGGCAAGAACGGCGTCAGGGTGGATCCTAAAAAGATTGAAGCTATGCAATGTTGGCCTCACCCAAAGACTCTCAAAATCTTGAGAGGATTTCTGAGCCTAACAGATTATTATCACAAGTTTGTTAAGAATTATGGAAAGATTGTGGCACCTCTCACGACACTCCTTAAAAACAATTATTTCACTTGGACCCCAGCAGTTGCTTAGGCTTTTCAAACCTTGAAGATGGCCATGTGCACCACTCCAGTCCTGGACCTTCCTAATTTCACAAATACCTTTGTCCTAGAATGTGATGCTTCAGGGAAAGGTATTGGTGGTGTCCTTATGCAAGAGGGTAGGCCTTTGGCCTTTACCAGCAAATAACTGTCTGAACGAAATTTGGGCAAACCAATCTATGAAAAGGAAATGTTGGCTATTTTGCATGTCATTGATTTGTGGCACCCTTATCTATTGGGGCAACGCTTCCAAATTAAGACAGACCATCAAAGCCTCAAGTATTTTCTGGAACAAATCATTTCCCCCCCAGAGCGACAAAAATGGGTGACTAAGCTATTTGGATATGATTATGAGATCATTTACAAGAAAGGAAAAGAAAATGTGGTGGTCGATGCACTTTCCCAAAAATATGAAGATGAAGACTTCCTTTTTTCTCTCTCCTTCATTATACTAGATTGGCTCCAAGTCGTTCGCCAGGAATGGCTACATGATCCCAAAAGTTTGCATATGATACAACAATTGTAGTCCAATTCTCCAGTTTCCCCAGGGTACTCATGGCTCCATGATGAGATTTGATACAAAGGCCATTTGTATTTAAGTAAACAGTCAAAACTTAAATCCACGGTGCTTTTTGAGCTTCATGCTACACCCACAGTTGGGAACTCCAGGTTTACCAAAACCTATGATAGGTTCAAATGTTCTTTTTTCTGGGATGGTATGAAACAAGAAATTCATAATTTTGTGGTCGAATGTGATATGTGTCAACACAACAAGGGAGAAACAGTCAAATCTTTGGGCACACTGCAACCACTTCCAATTCCACTTGCTATTTGGAGGGATATCTCTATGTATTTTATTATAGGATTACCTAAATTGGGTAGTAAATCAGTCATCATGGTGGTAGTTAATCGCCTTTCTAAGTATGCTCATTTATGTTCTCTTCAACACCCATTTACAGCATCCACAGTGGCTCAAATTTTCATGGATCAGGTCTTTAAGCTTCATGGCATGCCGCATTCTATTGTTTCTGATCGTGACCCAACTTTCACCAGCATTTTTTGGCAAGAACTATTCAAGCTACAAGGCACCCAATTGCATCTCAGCACAACTTATCATCCCAAAATGAATGGTCAAACTGAAGTTGTAAACAAGTATTTGGAAACATATCTGAGGTGTTTTGCATCGGAAAATAAAAATCAGTGGGCTCAATGGTTACCCCTAGCTGAATGGTTGTACAACACTTCATACCATACAGCTACACGCATGACTCCTTTTGAAGCAGTCTATGGACAAAAGCCACCTTCAGTCCTCTCATATTTACTAGGTGTCTCGAAGGTCTGGGTAGTTGACCAAACACTTACAGTTCAAGAGGCTATTCTTCATACCCTCAAAGAGAATTTAGTCATGGCTCATAATTGCATGAAGCAACAAGAAGATCAAGGTCACTCTGAACATCAATTTGCAGAAGGGGATCAGGTGTTTCTTCGACTGCAACCTTAGAAGAAAAATTCCCTCAAGGTCGACCATTGTCAGAAGTTGGTGCCCAAATTTTATGGTCCTTATACAGCTCTCAAGCATGTGAGGCAGGTGGCCTATCAGTTAGATTTGCCGAGTCATTCTAAGCTACATCCTATTTTCCATGTTTCATGCTTGAAGAAGGTGATTGGAACTAAGTGCCAAACTCAAACCAACCTTCCTGAGTTGGACGAAGAAGGCTCCATTTGGCTACAGCCACAAGCAGTTTTGGACCAGTGTGAGCATTGCTTACGTCAACGAACCATCAAGGAAGTGTTATTCCAGTGGAAAGATACAACTCCAGCAGATGCCACTTGGGAACCAACTACCCTTTTGCAACAATGTCCACATCTCAAGCCTTGAGGACAAGACTATTTTTAAGGGGGAAGACATGTTAGGGACCTAACCCCTTATGTAGGTAGAACAATGTATTTCGATGTAATAAAGGTCAACATTAATAAGGCCTTGCAATAAGGTAGAATAGATCGAATGTAAGAATACCTAATAGAAGCTTTTGCTTCTAGATGGTTCTCTTGATAGACATATTTAGTATAAATAGGAGTCGAGGGTATGTGAACCCTAGCTTGGATATTATTGTAATAGAGCTCTTCTCGACTGGAGGTTGCCCCCTCGAAGAGCGCCGTGAACATTGCTCTCAGTAATCGAAGTGCTCTTTCTAGTGTTATTCTGTTATCATTTAAGTATTATTGTGGTGTTATTTTGGTTATATTGTTGTTCATCTTCCATTTCTATTATTTTATTTATGTCCTGCATACTTTTTATATCTGGAATATTACAGGACTTCAATAGTCCCCACTCTTTTTCCTTTCAATTCTCCTGAATGTGCTAAGTCTGAAGTACTTCCATGGTTATCCCTCATGCAAATTCTCTCGATCTAATGGTTGTTGTAGCCTATAGGCAGATCCAACAGTGGGGACCTAGTTGCCTCTGTGTGCACTCCTTCTCCAATTGGACTCCTAACTAATGGTCCAGATCGTTCCACGCCATTGATCCAACGTTTCCTATAGCTCCTCCCTTCTACACACCTTTCCTTCCTCTTATGAAAATTTCAACCGCTATCTCTTCTAAGCTTTGTTCCTCTATGGGTTTTACAGACCTTGGCACACTTCCTCAGTGGTTCCTCCTGAATGCTTGGAAAATTCAAACTTAGAAAATCTTATTAAGTTCCTCCTATGTACTCCTTTCACTTGTTCACCTCGAGACTCCAAGAGTCTCTAGAAACCTTTCATGCACTCTTTGCGCTCCACCGGTTCACTCCTCAACACTTGGCTCAGTGTTGGCCCTATGCACACGTTGCACGGGACTTCTTCAAAGTTCGCTCTCCTCCGAGCAATTGTGCACTCCTTACACGCTTTCTTTGAAAACTCCCCTATATCTCTCTTGATCTTTAGATTCTTATCAGTGAATATCGGCATGCACACTCCTTGTGGGAATTGTGCACTCCTTGCACCAAATATCTGCAAAATTTCAAGTTATTTCCCCTCAACTTCAAAGTCAAACTTGACTCGGCCTTCGCACTCCTTGCGGGCACTATGCACTCCTTGCACTGAAGCTTTTAAGAAGATAAACAATTGAAACTTATAGAAACCTCACAGGTTTCCACCCATGCCATGAAAACATACTCATGCATATGAACACATAAAACAGAGAAAACAGAAAGAAAACATCACAGGTACTCGAATGAACTCAGACAATGAGAACACCATACAGAAACCAGATAAGTATAGACAGGAAGATAGGAACCTCATAGACAAGAAAAAATGGTTTTTATATTATCTTTGAATGTCTATACAGTTGTTTACAAAGGCTGGACTGCAACAGAGTCTCAGCACTTCCTCTCCTCTACAGCTCTCTCCTCCTACTACTACCCCCTCTATGTCTCTCTCTCTCTCAAGTTAATACATTGATATTTTAAAAAAAAGGGGCTCATCGAGCCTATCCTTTCCACCTCCTTAGTGCCATCATTGTCTCAGTTAATACACCTTATCCTTACGACTCATTACAATGAATGAAGATCCAAACCTGACTCAGATCTATACTTGCTTACATTCAACCATTAAGATGACCTTATCCACTACTTGTAAAAATGCATGGCTTGGATTTACTCAACCTTACACATAAATCTGTATAGGGTCATATTTCAAATTTAAAAATGGGAGGGTCGGAGCCTCTCCCTTTTTCCCATGCACGCCTACATGTTGTCTTGTTGGCGCACCTGCTAAGGTGGAAAGATGCTCTTGCATCAATTTTGAATAAAAGCTAACGCAATCATTCAACATAATAGAGACATAATTTTGAAGTTAAAATTCCACCACCTCAAAACCAACGAATTTATTAATTCTCGTTTGCTTAAAGTTTATATTTATCTATTAACAATAGTAATAGGACACATTAATTTATTGAAAATTCTTGTAAAAGTTTTTATCTTGAGAGTTGTTGTAACATGAGATTAAAAAATATATGAAATTGGAAAATTCAACAAACATCTTGATCAATCAGCTATTAAGGAGTTTCTCTTAATATCTAGTTACTATAAAACTTACTCGTAATCCTAGTGAATCCCTTATAGATATAATTTAGGAGGATCGGCGGGCTTAAGCTCAAGAAAACACTCGTAAAAAAGTTTCATAATTTAACCACTTGTCAAAATTATGTCATCCACTCTATGATTATAAATTAATGCAACTATAACACTTGGATATTTTTACAGGCGGAAACTATAAAGATTTTTATATAGCAAATGATATTGGTTATTACCATCGATGTGCAACCATTTATTCCTAAAACTGACAAATTTGTGCACGTTCAAAGAGTTGTAAGAATGCTAAAAGCCTGTAAAATACATTACATCTCGGAAGACAATTCCATTTTCAAGGTTCCTTCAAAAGTAGCAAACGAACAGAGTTCAATTCACAACAAAATTTGTTTTTAAGTGCATTTAATTCAACCAGCTAACCTGGAATTGAACTTATTTGTGCAAAATCAGTAGAAGCTAAAATCATAGTTTACCTTCCAATTACAGAAGAGCTAGTTGCAAAATAAACAACACAAATTCAAAGAATTATACCCAATCGTGGTTTCTCTTGATTAATAGATCTTGTGAATTACAGTTCAACAATTCAATTCAATGGACTGTTCTAAATTCTCCAGCCTCGTTTGATCATCAGGATTATTTTTTCTTTTGTAACGGAATTTATAAAACCATAATCAATAACAAAACCTGATGTAAATACTCGGTGCTCTATTGATTTGTAGATTTAATATAACCATTTTATTATGTGTAGAACATATTACTACACACAAGATAGAACCTGATTCTACTAGTATTACCATACACATATTCAATATAAAATGTAACAAAATATCTTCATTGAATTAAATAGTCAATTCAAAAATACAATTGTATATAATTTTAGTCATTCACTAAATCATCCATTAACCAATTGTAAAAGAATATCGTAGAAAATTATGAATCTGATATGTGAAGTTCCTCTTTGGTCTTTGGTCATGTTCTCAAATGAAGTTTGATCCATGTTGACATAATCGGACTACTTTTTCTTTCTAAACCACATATTTCACTGGTACCTCCCATCCAACACTAGGGGTACTTTTCTTCTCCCTTAGCTCCTCGAACCACAAAGGGGCCACACACAGAAAAATAACAAACAATAGCCCCGAGTCTTGCCTCGCAAGGAAGAGTTTCCACTCTTTCCACAAGCTTGGTATCCCAACTCTCACAAGTAAAACACAGTCCACAAAATTTTGGCAGCATAACATTACCAAGAAAAAGTGAGATCCATTTTCCTTATACACTATTTGTTTTATAGAAATTTCTTCACTGACACATGTCCTCATGCACAAATAATTAACTCTTCAGATTAAATAAATTATGATTATTCACCAACACACTTGTCACTCTCTCCCCAAGTTGCATAACTAATTACCATTTTTATTTTATTTAAAAATCAAATTTCCCTCACATTCCCCAATGTGTTCCTATTTTCTCTCTTAGTTGTTTCTTTGTTCCCCAAATTCTTATTTAGTGAGTTTCTCCTAAGTAGATCTTAGTTAGAGTTGGATTAGGAGTCTTCTTCTAGTTAGAATAGTGGTAGATTGACTAAATATTATATTCCATGTGTACACTTATTCTCTCATATTATTATTTCTTCTATTTTGTTAAAATCCATTTTATTAATTTCATGCACACATGTGCATTTTTCTAAACTTTAAATTTTATTCCCCTTTTTCATAGAGTTTGATTATATTCTCAAATCTTTTAACTTATGTCATAATTCATTTAGTCATTTATTTAAATTTAGATTTAGACTTAGTCTTAGAATTTTGGTAGGATTTATATTATACTAACTAATTAATTATTTTATTTCTAACAAGGTATAAATTTTTAAATGTTTTGTAGGCCACATAGATTTATTGACTCGTGTTTTAATTATGCAATGTTCCCTTCAAGATGCAACTTTGTGATCCAAGGGTGCCACTCTCCTTTGACTGGTTTTTGAAGTTTTTTTGACCCTTGGAGTCAACACTCCATTCAGTCGACCTTGTGAGATACTAAGGGCTTGTAAGGAATAAGGACTGTCTTATTGTGCACCCCTTAGAAATATTCATGAGTGATTGTCTCAATCTGCCCTCACGACATCGTGGACCTATCAAATTATTTAATCATTAACATATCGTTCAAGCCACGGCGAGAGTTATAGTAGGCTATGACAGGTATGTTGCCACACCTCTCCATCAACGTCTACTTTATGTCCATGACCCCTTTACTCCTTATGTGATTCGTATTAGAAATCATCGTCAAGGCTGCATCCACTGAAAAAAATAGTGTCAATAATCCATATACATAAATCATATTGTAATCAATCATATGTCATATGAGCATAAAATGAAATACTCAAACAAAATACAATCCACTCTCTGACTCAATCCGGAGTCCAAGGAAGTCCATTGATGCCATCGGCATCCATAACCCATCATGTGTCATGCACACTTAGGAAACTCATCAATAGTAAATTTCAATACATATACATCAAATTAATAATAAGTCACAATACATCATCATAATCATATATAACTCATAATCGAAACGAAATCATAATATACCATAATTGTATCACTTGCACGCAAGTGTCATCAAAGAATATGTCAATAAAAGTGTGATCAGTAGAGCGGGATGTTACATACACCCCCTCTTTTTTTGAAATTCGTCTCGATGTTTGTAAAGTATATAAATGTGAGTAAACAAATGTATCTGACATAGATCTACATATCTAATCTGTCAAACAAGTAAGTAAATTGTTGGCACATCTTATATGCATCCTCCCAGGTAGTCGAGTTTGGATTATAGTTGTCCCATTGGACCTTGACCTGATTGACTATTCAAAGTTGTAGTTGTTGAATGCAATGGTCCAGAATGTGGATTGGATCCTCCATGAGAGAACCCTCATCCGACACCTGCAAAGAACTCATGTCAATAACATGTGATAAATCACTAAAATAATGTTGTAAAACAGATACATGAAATACATCATGCATATGCCTCAAATAATCGGGCAAGGTTATTCGATAAGCCATGAGTCTCTTATTTTCTACAACCTCAAAAGGTCCAAAAAACCTAGGAGAGAGTTTATCACCCTTAACAAACTTGATCGAACTCTTGTGTGGTTTTTCTCGCAAAAAAACTTTGTCACCAACCTCATAATTGTGGTCAACGCGATGCGCATCAGCATAATTTTTATGTCGATCATTCACTTCTTTAATCCTTTGTCTTATCGATTGCATATGTTCTTCCATTTCTTGGATCACTTCCGGTTCTACCAAGACTCTATCCTCAAGTCGATCCCAACTCAATGGCGTTTGACATGATCGCCCGTAAAGAAACTCAAACGGTTCCATCTTAATCGTGCTCTGGTAACTATTGTTGTATGAAAATTCTACCTATGGAAAGAAGTCTTCCCTACATTTTTGTTGGTCCATTACATACATACGCAACATATCCTCCAAAATTTGGTTCGTTCTCTCTATTTTTCCATTTGTCTCAGGGTGATACGTTGTACTGAAATTCAACCGCGTTCCCAAGGACTCTTGGAAACTAGTCCAAAACTATTTTGTAAACACTAATCCTCGATTGGATATAATCTTTATTGGTACACCATGTAATCTCACAATATCGCTGAAAAATACTCTAGTTGTGTCTGGCACCTTATACATCGTACGTACTGGAATAAAGTGTGCACTCTTCGTCATAGTGTCAACTACCACAAAAATTGAATCATGTCTCCTTGTTGTCCGTGGCAATCCCACAATAAAATCCATCGAAATGACCTCCCATTTTAATTCAAGAATATCATGTGGCTATAATAATCTTGTTGGATTCTATATTCACCCTTCACTTAATGACATTCTAGACATCTCGCCACGTAACTAACTATGTCCACTTTCATTCCCTTCCAGAATAATAAAGGCTTAAGGTCTGCCTTCATCTTTGTAACTTCTAGATGAGCCATGGATACTGCTCGATGAGATTTTCTTAGATTCAAACTACTTAATTCATCGTTAGGTGGTACGTAAATTATGTTGTTATGCTTCATCAATTTTTCATTGTCAAAAGAATAACCTTCATACTTTGGTACCATCATGGTATCTTGTCCAATACTATTCTTAACATCCTTGTACCAATCATTGTCAATCTGTAAAGCTATAATATTTTCTTGAAGATTCTTCTTAAGCAGTATTACCGATAAGATGTGTGGTCTCCTACTCAATGCATCTACTACTCTATTCACCGTTTCTTTAATGTAAGAAATCTCAAAGTTGTATTTTCTAAGTAATTTTGACCAATGCCTCTATCACGCGTTCAAGTCACTCTGCATAAATATATGTTGCAATCCACAATGATCTGTCTTTAATTCAAATTTTCGTCCAACCAAATATTTTCTCCATACTTTTAAGGCATATACAATTGCTAATAACTCCAAGTCATGTGTTGCGTAATTTTCCTCATGCCTTCTCAATTTCCTTGAAATGTAGGTGATCACTCGACTGTCTTGCATCAAAACACTTCCTAAGCCTTCCTTTGATGCATCTATGCATACTAAGAATTCCTTGTCCATGTCGGGGACCTTTAGTATTGGCATTTTCGTTAACAAATCTTTGAGCTTTTAAAATTCTTCTGTGCCTCTCTCAGTCCATACGAACTTCTTGTTTTTCTTTTGCAAATCCATGATTAGATTTGCTATCTTCGAAAAACCTTCAATGAATCGTCGGTAATATCCTTCTAAACCAATAAAGCTACGTACTTCTTATACATTTTTTGGTTCTATCCATTCCATAAGGGCCTCTACTTGCGTTGGATCCACAACGATACCTTCACCATATATGATATGTCCCAAGTAATGAATATTTAATTGGTAAAAATAACATTTTGATGGCTTCCCGTACAATTTTTTTCTCGTAAACACTGTAGGACCAATATTAAGTGTTTGTCATGCTCTTCTTTTGTCCAAGAATAAATTAGTATGTCATCAATAAATACTTGGACAAACTTGTCCAAGTATTCTTGGAACACCCCATTCATCAAACTCATGAATACCCCCAGGGCGTTTGTCAATACGAATGGTAAAACTGTAAACTCATAGTGTCTGAATCTCAACTTAAACACGTTCTTAGGGATATATTCCTCCAAAATCCTAACTGGTGATATCCTAATCTCAATTCAATCTTCAAAAACATCATCGCTCCCTTCATATGATCAAACAAATCTTCAATCCTTGGTAAAGGATATTGGTTCTTGATTGTAGCTTTGTTCAATTGACGGTAGTCAATGCAAAGTCTCCATGATCCATCCTTCTTTCTCACAAAGATCATTGGCGCACCCCAAAATGACACACTTGGACATATAAGTCCCAAATCCAACAACTCCTTCAATTTCATTTTCAACCCCTACAATTCAGGCATTGACATCAGGTAAGGCATCCTCATTATCATTTCAGTTCAAGGTTTCAAGTCTATTGTAAACTTCAACTCTCTTTAGGACAATAAACCTGGCAACTCTTCTAGAAATATGTCTGCAAACTCTTGTACTACAGGAAGGTTTTCTAATCCTTCTGCCTCGCCCTTTTCATTTAGTGATAAGATTGCATATAAATTGCATACCTTTCTCATACTCTTCTGCAATTGTAGGGAAGAAATAAACCTCAAGGACACTCCTTGGTTTCTTTCTACAATTACTCTACTCTATCCCAAATCATCCATCAAAATTAATCATTTCGTCTTACAGTTAAGTATCGCATCATGCAATTCCAACCAATCCATACCTATCACTATGTCATAAGATCCTAATATTGTGACGTATAAGTTGGCCTTCATTACAAAATATACCAAATTAATGCTACAGTCTGTAACCTTTCCTCCAACTTTTTGTTTGGCACCAGATACCATTTCTACGTATCTGAACTCATCTTGCTCATCTACCTTTACCTTAATTCTCTTAAGCGTTGCACAAGAAATAAATCTCTCTTTAGCACCTGGATCTATCAATATACTAAAATTTTGGTCAATGATCATACCTAACTTCTCAAGCACAGTGGATTGGTGCTCGGCTTTGCGGTTGTTCACCACTGTGTGTATCCTTTAGGCCTTGCCCAAATCTCCAATAGTAGTGGGTCCTGATGATCTAGTCACTCTGGCCTTCTGAATCGGACAGTCTTACTAGTAATGTGTCTCTCCACATGTCTAACATCCAGTCTTCGATCCAATGCTCCTGGTCCCCAAAGTAGAAGTTGTTGGCCTAACATTCTGTGATCTTGGTTTGTTCTGTTGAGCAGGCCTAAAATGTTCCTACTATTGCAGACGATTTTGTTGTTGTTGTTGTGGTCCTCTGTAAGGAGTCCTCTGCTGAGGATTTTTTCATCTCGGTGTCGATAACATAGGTCCTCTAGGTGTATCTAGATGCCCAAAAGTTTATTTGGTTGGTGTTTGATGTTGTTGTGCTCTTGATGTCATATGTACAGTCGGTTTAGAAGGAGTCATGCCATGACCCCCATTGTTCAGTTCTTCCTCGGTTATGAGGGCCTTCTGAACTACATTGTGCAATGTTTAAGGCATTATATAGGATTATAAATCACTTGTTAAAATTAACAAGTGGTTAAAATTTACTCGTAACCACTTGTGGATGTCTAAGGCATTATATAGGATCGTAAAAAAAATTCATAATTTAACCACTTGTTAAAATTATGTCATCCACTTTAAAATTATAAATCAATGTAACTATCCCTCCTAGAGATTGTTACAAGAGGAAACAATGACCCTTTAAACGGTTACAAGGTTATCTCCTTCTATCCAACATTACCACTACGAGACAACGGATCTCATCAAGAGTTTAGGAAAATGCATGAAGGAAAAAATCAAATGGAATGATGATGAGGATAACTATAGTGGAGCTCTATTGACAAATTTTATTGACGAGTTTCTTGAGGATAATCAAAACAAAATCATAATATACTATAACTGGATCACTTGCACGTAAGTGTCCTCAAAGAATATGTCAATAAAAGTGTGCTCAATAGAGTGGGATGTTACATTGATGTTTTGGTAGTTTTGGGAGGTATTAACCTCCATGGATAAACCTTTGACTAGAATAGAATATTTCATAAACAAGAGAAAAACCTAAATAAATGTGTGAAAACCCCGGAAAACAAGTCGGCTCAGCAAAATAAGTAATATTGAAGTATTATATGCAGAAAAGCACAGGTCAGCCCTTCTTGAAGAGACAATTGTTCACTTGGCCAGATTAGTATAAATAGAAGGAACTTGAGCTCATTTGGAAACAAGCTCACACTCAAGAAAGTGGTGTGCAAGTATAGAGGAATAGTGCAGTTGCAACAACTGCAGCATCTTGGTCTGTGGTTTGGGAGTTTCTACTTGGTGCACTAACTTTGGAGAAAGGTGCACTCTCTCTCTTGGTTATCTTTAGGTCTAGTGTTGCTTCCTGGAATCATTCTTTCTATCAAAGGTTAAGGTTCTCGGGGGTGCATTTATGCCTATGGTTGGGTGACAATATTGTGACATCGTCTATGGTTAAACGAGCACAATATTATAACACTCACTACCCCACTCACTTTCTTTGTCTTCTCTCCACAATCCTCCCTCTCCCACCCTCTAATTCTCTCTCAACCTCCCTCTATCCCTCCCTTGATCCCTCTCTTGTGGGGTGTATCCAAAATCAAATTTAGGTGGACACCCTATGATTCTAGGAAGGCCTTTGTTGGCCACGACAGATGCCTTTATTAGATATAGATTGGGAAATATGACGATAACACAACATAAAAATTAAATTAATTACACTTTACCCCCTGCAAAAACTACATCTGAACTAGAATACGCATTGTGGCCTGCTGAGGATGATAATGAGGAAGGAACAGTTCATCCTATTTTGACAATAGCACAAGCGATGAGCTTTAAGAAAAGCATGAATGAAAATATGATTAACCATTATATTTCAAACCCATATTTTCCTTAGTATTTTGGGGGGGCAGTCTTCCT
>JASDQU010259421.1:1198-15743 GCA_032191745.1 Picea mariana
TCAACAACTCCTCCAACTAACATTTCTTTTCTTTAGTACATCCATATAGAGATGAATTTACTTTTATTGATTCACCAACTGGCTAATTATATATTAAGAAAATCAATACAATATTACTACTTGAATTTATCAATTTTTTGTCTTGGTTATCACTTACTGGAGAGAACTTGGTAGGCCAACTTGTGGGAGGCATAGATTTTGAGTATGGACTCCAATTGAGGGGATTTTCATAATGTTGGAAAGATTTTGTTGTGTAGAATGGTGTCAATGGTATATGATCTATGATTATAATTTTTTTACCCCAAAAGGTCCCCTTGATTCCTTAAACTATCTTGAGAAGGTTTTAGAACCCAAATCACCAAACTAGTATTTACCCCTAAAGTGGGCCCTACATTCCAATTCCTACAATTTTTCTACCTAGGAAGTACTAAAATAGATGAAAAAATATATAATGAATCATTCTTGATCATACCTCCCCATTTGGGGAGGATTTTGGTCCCTAAAATCATTTATTGAATGTGGGGAGGAAAATTTTCCTCTACCTTCTTCATAGATTACCATTTCTCCTTGTCGATCACCCTGCTTGTGATTTTTGGATATAAACTATGTGAGGAGTTTTGAAATTTCCAACCTTTTGAGTGGACACTCCACCAATCATAAGGGAATATTGAAGCATGTTTATCCTTGTACTTTTCCTACGATTTCTTCAATGTATCATCTACTTGCAACTGAATATGCCTAATCTTTTTTACAAAACGTTTTTCTTTCAATGCATCTCTTGTTATGTCTCCCCTCACTCCTCCTTTCGATCCATATACAACATTGAAGGGTGAATGAAGAAAATACCAAAATAAATTTTCAAAAGGGGACTTAATGGTAGAAGTATGTATTTATCTATTATAAGAGTGTTGAATATAAATCAAATTTTAATCCCAAGTCCTTGGATTATTCTGACTATAACCCCTCAAATGATGAACCAATTTCTTGTTGACTATGTCTGTTTTCCCACTTTTATATAGATGGAAATTTGTATATCTCTTCATACATGGAGATGCTCTCTCAAGGTCTATTGAGTATAGGAAACAGATAGTATAAACCTTTCTTTCTATTAATAGTCTTGTTAGTAGAACATAGTATGCATCCTCTAATAAATTGAGCTACATATTCTTGCATTATGGGCCAATACACATACCTATATAAGTTGGAAACTTCCTTTCCAAAAAAAAAATGTCCTACAACTTTGGAGATGTGAGCCTCTATAATAAGATGCAATCTTTCACCTTAAGGAAAAAATATATTGCGAAGCTTGTAGAGAAACCCATTTTAGAGATGATAATCATCCTTATCGTCCCCTTCTTCTACAAAAAGTTGGTTTTGTAGCTACTTAAACACCTCTTTAAAGTCATCATCCTCTCTGTGTACCTCTTTGTATGCATCATGGGTAAAAGGATCCATGTGCATAATATTTCCCAAAGCCATAATCTTGGATGTGGGTGGCATTGAAAGAATGTTTTCCAACTTATTAGTAACTCCCTTCTTAAATTTGATGAATACATGAAATTGCTACAAAAAACCCATCCACTTGTAATCTTTAGTTTATTCAAGCTTACTCCAGGCTTGCAAATACTGTAGTGGTTGGTGATCAATGTAGATAATGGTTTCCTTTATCATTAGATAGTTCTTCCACTTATTAACAAATTGAACTAGGGTGTATATTTCCTTATCATACGTAGGGTAGCTCAGGAGTTCACCAAAAAACATTTAGAATCATACTAGCATAATGGCTTAACTCCTTCTAGAAAGACCTCTCCCATAACATATCCACTTACAAATTTCTCCACTTCAAGAGGATTTTGTGAGTTAGGAAATGCAAGAAATGGTGCTTCACTGATCTTTTGTTTCATCTCATATAAACATTTTTCTTTATCCTTTCCCCATTGGAAAAGCCTTACCATTGGTTATTATGGCATGCATTGGCTCAACTACAACTAAAATGTATGCTATAAAATTTTGTAGGTACTACACTGCCCCATAAAATCTCTTGATCCCGGTGAAATTAGTAGGAACTCGTCACTTGAGGATGGCCTCCATCTTCATGGGATCTATCTTGAGTTACCCTCCAACAATCACATACCCCAAATACACCAATGATTGCTAAGAAAAAACATGTTTCTTAAGGTTAGCTAGTAACTACATATTTTTTAGAGTCTCTAACACCTACATGAGATGTGATATATGTTCTTCCAAGGTAGAGCTATAAAACAATATATCATCTAATTACACTATCACAAACAAATCTAGAAAAATACATAATACATCATTCATCAAATACATAAATCTAGTTGGTGAATTACACAAACAAAAGGCATTTTAAACCATTAATATATTGATGCAGGAGCATCGTAAGCAACCATCAAAGCAAGCAAAAAGGCAGAAGACAATTGGAATTGCACCAGCACATATTTTGAGGATGTTTTGAATTTGAATGAAGAAACTTTAATGTAATAGCTGGGGGACATAATTGACCTTAAATGTTTTGAGTTGTAAAACATATCTGAAGCATTTCTCTCATCTGTCGGATGTGGATGCATTTAATTATAATAATGTAAAGTAGTTGTAGCTTTTAATTCTGATTAGATAGCTTGTAAATGTGGGAGGGAAACTCATAAAAGACACCCTTGCTTGTATCATTGTATTATGAAGAACATTGTAAGTTGTAGATTTGTAGAGAGAAAGAGAGCAAGAACACAGAGAAGAACCCATGCATGGGAATACTTGAGTTAATATAATAAAGCTTTGACTCACGTTCATGGCGTTATTATGCTTACTGTTTACATCTGTTGAATGGTATGTTTACAGTTGTTTTGTTTCTCTTTTATGCATTTATTTCAATGCAATGTGTATGCTTGTGATTTCATGTTGAATGTATGAATTCTGTGAGGAGAGAAGTATGAGTTTCAATTGTTTCTAGTCCTGAGAATTCCTGCAAAGAATGTAGTGAATGCCCACAAGGTGTTCATTGACGAAGTTCTGAGTTTTATCTCAAAAAGCTTAAGAGGGATATCATTGTTCTCACTTCAGCATAAGTGGAGGTGTAGAATAGAGCCATGCAAGGTGTGCATAGGCAAGTGGAAGCCTTAGGATTTATCAACTAAAGAGGAATTTTGAAGGACTGTTGTTGCAAAGAAGTGCACAAAGTCAAAGGGTCAAATAACCAGAGGTTATTTGTGAATGTCGCAAGGAGTGCGGGAAAGAATCCCTTAGAAATCCTAGATTTTGCAAGTGAAATCTCAGGAAGGAAAGAACATTGAAGAGTTCAAGGGAAGGCAAGTGTCGAGGTCACTCAATAGACAGAAAAGATCAGAAGGTTTGATGTCGGAGTGTTTGGAAGAGGAGTCTTTCAGAAGTCTGAGTGGACGGTGGAAACACTTCGAGGAGAAGTACTAATTTGCTGAGGACCATTGGATCCATTTGATGAGTGAGAAGATCAAATCCGAGTGTTTTTCAACACTCACAAGCTTAGGAGGAATAGAGACCATTGGATTCGGATCAATGAGGGTCATTTATCTCGTGGTTGAATTTCTCTATTTCGGAATTCGGGAAGTAAAGAAGGTTGTGACTCAAATTTAAGAGTTTCAAACTCTCGATTCATGAAGTCCCGATCAAATTAGGACCGTCAGATCATGGGAGTTGAGGACCGTTTATTTGCAGTGGGATATATCATGGTTTCAATTATCAGGAGGAGGGAGTTGTTGCATAGCAGCTCATTGATACGTGAAATCCTGGGTGTCGAAAGATTGGGCCCCAGTTTTTAGTCGGAGGTCACAATAGGGAAAAGTCAAAGGGAGGAGTCAGAGACCCGTTATTCTTTTCAGGGTTTCGAGGATTGAAGAGATAGAAGGACTCACATCTAGGATCACAAATTTGCAAAACCTGAAACACTCTTCCAGGTGAAGGTTGTGGTCATATCAGCAATCATGTGGGTGAGAGCTGGCACTTAGTGCTTGTTTGCACAGATGTAACTCATAAGGACCTATGGATTCACACTAGCGTGTGTTGGAGATTTTTGTGGGAAATCAAAGAGTCAATTTGACTCAAGGGGAATATTAAGAACGATCCTAAGACTAGGAGGTCGTGCAGATCTTGCTGAGGCAGGGGTGGTTGCGTCAAGAGTGGTATCAGATCTTACAATTTTTCTTTTTGTTTTCTGCGGGGAACAGATTGAAACAATGCCGCCAAGAAGGAGAGAGAGACAAATACCTGATCCAGCTATGGAAAGGGAAATGAGAGAACTCTGTGCTCATTTAGATGCTATGGATAAAACACAAAGACAAACAGTTGATGCTGGAGATGTCAGTGAAACCGAAAGAAAAAATGAGGCTGGAGCTGAAGAAGAAGTTGCAGCCGAGGATGCTGCAGAAGAACGTCTATTCAGGGTTGTTGCAAGAATCAGAGCCAGAGAAATAAAGGACATTCTAATGTATGAAGGAAACTTAGACATTGAGGAGATTCTAGATTGGTTTAGATCTCTAGATAAATACTTTGACTATGAGGATGTTGAGGAAGATAAGAAAATTAAACATGTCGTTACTAGACTTAAAGGGCATGCAACACTTTGGTGGGATGAACTGCAGGCTGACAGGTGTTTCAAAGGCAAGCAAAGAATCAAAAGATGTGATAGGATGGTTGCAAAAATGAAATCCAAGTTTATACCCAGAGACTACTAGATCAATCTGCTTTGAAGAATGCAAAACTTGAGACAAAAGATGATGACAGTGAAGGAGTACATTGAAGAGTTCTACAAGATAAACATTAGAGAAGGTCATCAATAAAGTGATGATGAGAAGGTCGTGAGATATATGAATAGTCTGAGATATGACATTCAGGATGAGATGAGCATGATGACAATAAGAAATGTGGAAGATGCTTATCAAATGGCTCTGAAGGATGAAGAGAAATTGGCTCGAAAGAAAGGTCAAAGAGGTTGAGGTAGAAGTCAGAGCAGAGGAAAAGAAGTTGCCTAGGATAGAACTCAGAAGCCAAAGGAAGAAGAAAAGAAACCTCATACTCACCCTGAAAGAGGAGGAAGTTCACAGGGGAGACAGTATACCGACAGGAACACTTTTCCGCGAGCTAAAGGAAGAGGAAGAGGTAGAGGAGGTGAGATAAAGTGTTTTTTCTGTGGAAAGATAGGACATGTGTCTTATGAATGTCTTGATAGAAAAAGGGATGGAGGTGAAGCTCACATTTCAGAAGAATAGAGGAAAAATGTTGAGGCAGAAGATGTAGAAGGCGGGATATCCTTAATTATGAGGAAAATTCTCTTGAAGCCAGAGAAGGAGGTGGAAAATCTAGTCCAAAGAAACAATTTGTTTAGAACTACTTGGAATACCAAGGACAGGGTATGCAAGGTAATAGTGGACAGTGGAAGTACATATAATTTAGTCTCCACGGAAATGGTGGAAAAGATGGAATTGGAGACAGTTTCACATCCGAGCCCATACAGAGTCTCGTGGTTGCAAAAAGGACATCAGGTAACTGTCACTAAACAATGTTTAGTTGAATTTAAAATAGTGGGATATAAGGATGAAATTTTATGTGATGTTATTCCCAAGGATGTCTATCATCTTTTGTTGGGGATACTGTGGCAATATGACAGAAATGTTGTTCATGATGGGAGAAAGAACACCTACACCTTGGAGAAGAATGGTAGGATGCATATGTTACTACCAATTAAATATGAGAAGGTAAAGGTAGAATCCAACAATACTATACTTCTCATGAGTGGGAAGGAACTTATTGATGAAGTCAAGAAAGAAGAAGACATGTGGTTTGCTGTGGTAATAAAAGATAGAGTCATTTTAACCAATACCAAGATAGATGATCTACCTGAGGAAATTCAGGAACTATTGGAGGAATTTGCTGACATAGTAGTGGATGAATTACCTTGTTCATTGCCACCCATCAGAAGCATAAGTCATCATATTGATCTTATACCTCAAGCGAGTTTACCAAACAAAGCAATGTATAGATTGACACCGTAGGAGAATGAAGACGTTAAGAGACAAGTCCAGGATTTGATGGACAAAGGGTTGGCCAAAGAAAGTTTGAGTCCATGCATTGTACCTACAATGTTAATTCCAATGAAGGATGGTGGATGGAAAATGTGTACAAACTCGAGAGCTATAAACAAAATCACCTTCAGGTATAGATTTCCTTTATCGAGGATGGATGATTTGATGGATTGCTTGAGTGGGGCAAAGTTTCTTTCAAAAATTGATTTGAAAAGTGGATATCATTAGATTAGAATGAGGGAAGGTGATTAATGGAAGACAACATTCAAGATGAATGAAGGACTGTATGAATGTCTTGTCATGCCATTTCGTTTGATGAATGCGCCAAGTACTTTTAAGATATTGATGAACGAAGTCTTGAGAGATTTCATTGGAAAGTTTGTAATCGTGTATCTTGATGATATACTGATCTTCAGTAAGACTGGAGGAGAACATTTGAAGCACTTAGCTTTAGTTATGAGGAGGTTACAACAAGAGAAGTTGCTAATAAATCTGAAGAAGTTGTCTTTCATGAAGACGTAGGCTTCATGATCTCTACGAATGAGCTAAAGATGGATCCTGAGAAGGTAAAAGAAATCAGGGATTGGTCATTGCCAAAGAGTATCTTTGAAGTTCGGAGCTTCCATGGATTGGCTAGTTTCTATAGGAATTTCATCAGAAATTCAGTGGGATATGTGCACCAATGATGGACACAGTCAAGAAAAGACACAAATCTCTTCATTGGACTGGGGAAGTAGAGAAGAGTTTCAGGTTGCTAGGGACTAATTTATGGAGAATGTTATGGAAGAAGCTGGGGACTAATTTATCTTTCGAGCATGGCCCTCACGGGATGAGATATACCAGTTTATGCATCTTCTTTGCTGGTATTATTGCTCAGACTTATGATTGAGGGGGGGAATGTTAGCCTCTTTGAAATATACAATCATTAAGTCTAAGTATACCACCTTTAATATTGTACATACTAGGATAAATTTGTTATCCTAAGTGTGTTTCTAGATTTCTATATTTCCTCATTTGACCTTATCTCCTAATGAGGTGTCAATGTGAGAACAATTGAGGTGGTTGCATTATTGTATTATATATTTTTATCATTAAGATGAATATAATGTTGAGAATTATGACTTGAGGCCTTTTCCGCCAATCTTCTTGTCTTAATATTATTGTGCTTATTTTCTTTAGAGGGTGTGACTCAATCTTTTTGGTAGTCGATAGATTTTCTAAAATGGCACATTTCATTCCATTTTAGAAAACCAGTGATGCAACTTACATTGCAAATCTATTTTTCAAAGAAGTTGTTAGACTTCACGACTTACCTAAGAGTATTGTATCGAATAGGGATACCAAATTTGTTGGTCATTTATGGAGAACGTTATGGAAGAAGCTGGGGACTAATTTATCTTTTATCTCAGCATATCACCCTCAGACGGTTGGACATACTGAGGTAGTAAATTGAATTTTGGGGGATTTATTAAGAAGTTTGGTGGCTAAACATCACAGTCAGTGGGATCAAATTCTGCCACAAGAAAAATTTGCATATAATGATTCACCAAACTGGAGCACAGGAAAAATCTCATTCCAGATCATGTATGGAATGCATCTGAGAGGAGTATTTGAGTTGAGAGACTTAGAGCAGAGCGAGTTTATAAGTGCTAGTGTAGAGGATTTTGCAGCTGAAATGAAAGAACTCCATGGCAAGATTAAGGAGCGATTGCAAAATTCCAACCAAGAATATAAGCACAGAGAAGATCAACACATAAGAGAACTTTAGTTTGAGTAGGTGATTTCTTTTTAGTGCATCTTAGAAAAGAATGGTGCCCAAGGGGAACGTACAATAAGGTGAAAATGAAGAAAATTGGGCCATGTAAGATCATAAGAAAGTTTGAAGCAAATGCTTATGAGATTGAATTACCAGATGGGGTAGGAATATTGCCCATATTCAACATAGTAGATTTGTATCCTTACTGAGCAGATGAATCAGAGAGATTAGAGGATCAAAAGGAAGTTCAATGGGTTAAATAATTGCTTATAGCTAAAAAGCCGCAAATGGAAAAGATAATTGATCAGAGACTCGGAAAGAAGACCCGAAGGAAAACATACTTTGAATATTTGGTCAAATGTAAAGGACACCCGATTGAAGATGCCTGTTGGGAGAGAAAAGAAAATATCCAAAGACATGGACAGACAATGCACGAGCTCATGAACAGGAGTTCATGATTTTTTCAACCAAGGGAGTATGATGCAGGAGCATTGTAAGAAACCAACAAAGCAAGCACAGAGGAAAAAGACAATTGGAATTGCACCAACACATATTTTGAGGATGTTTTGAATTTGAATGAAGAAACTTTAATCTAACAGCCGGGGGACGTAATTGCCCTTAAATGTTTTGAGTTATAAAACAGATCTAGAGTTTTTCTCTCATCTGTCAGATGTGGAGGCATTTAATTATAATAATGTGAAGTAGTTGTAGCTTTTAATTCCAATTAGATAGGTTGTAAATGTGAAAGGGAAAACTTGTAAAAGACACCCCCGCTTGTATCATTGTATTATGAAGAACATTGTAAGTTGTAGAGATGTAGAGAGAAAGAGAGCAAGAACACAAAGAAAAACCCATGTACATGAATACTTGAGTTAATATAATAAATATTTGACTCACGTTCATGGTGTTATTATGCTTACTGTTTACATCTGTTGAATGGTATGTTTACAGTTGTTTTGTTTATCTATTATGCATTTATTTCAATGTAATGTGTATGACTGTGATTTCATGTTGAACATATGAAGTTTGTGAGGAGAGAATTATGAGTTTCAATTGTTTCTCATCTTGAAAATTCTTGTAAAGAGTGCAGTGAATGTCCACAAGGCGTGCATTGACAAAGTTATGAGTTTTATCTTAGAAATATCACAAGGGATATCGTTGTTCTCACTTCAGTAGAAGTGCAGGTGTAGCACAGAGTCATGCAAGGTGTCCACAAGCGACTGGAAGCCTTAGGATTTATCAACTAAAGAGGAAGTTTGAAGGAATATTGTTGCAAAGAAGTGCATAGAGTAGAAGGGTCAAATAACCAGGGGTTATTTGTGAATGCCGCAAGGAGTGTGGAAAAGAATCCCTTATAAATCCTCAAGTTTGCAAGTGAAATTTTAGGAAGGAAAGAACGCTAAAGAGTTCAAGGGAAGGCGAGTGTCGAATTCACCAAAAAAACATAAAATCTCAAAAGGTTTGACGATGAAGTGTTTGGCGGAGGAGTCTTTTAGAAGTTTGAGCGGACGGTGGAAAATGTTCGAGGAGAAGTACCAATTTACTGAGTACCGTTGGATCTAGTTGACCATGGATAAGATCAAGGCCGAGTGTTTTTTAGCACTCACAAGCTCAAGAGGAATAGAGACCGTTGGATTCAGATCAACGAGGTTTGTTGATCTCGTGGTTGAATTTCGTTATTTCGGAATTTGGGAAGTAAAGAAGGCTGTGACTCGGAGTTGAGAGTTTCAAACTCTCGATTTTCGAAGTCCCGTTTGAATTAGGACCGTCAGATCATGGGATTTGAGAACCATTGATTTGTGGCGGGATATATTGTGGCTTCGGTTGTTGGGAGGATGGATTTGTTTCATAGCAGCTCGTCGATACGTCAAATTTTGGGTGCCGAAAGATTGGGCCCCAGGTTTTAGTGGGAGGTCACATCAGGGAAAATTCAAAGGGAGGATTCAGATACCTATTAGCCTTTTCGAGGTTTCGGGGATTGAAGAGATAGAAGGACTCACATCTAGGATCGCAAAGTCATGAAACCCAAAATACTCTTTCGGGTGAAGGTTGTGGTCATATCAATGATTATGTGGGTGAGAGTTGGTGCTTAGAGCTTGTTTTCACATGCATAACTCATAAGGACCTGTGGATACACATTAGCATGTGTTGGATATTTCTACAGTAAATCAAAAAATCAATTCAACTCAAGGGGAATATTAAGAACAATCCTATGACCGGGAGGTTGCGCAGAGCTTGCTAAGGCAGGGGGTGCTGCATCAAATATACCTTTCCTTTTCTTGAAGGTGATATTTCAGGTCTCTTCTTATTTAAATCATGATGGTGGTATCCCAATTTGAGATCCAACTTGTTTAATTACTTGGCATGTTGCAACCGATCTAGCAAATTGGCGATCCTTGGGAATGGGTACCAATTCTTGAGGGTGATCTTCTTTAAATAACTATAATATATGCACAATATCCATGTCCCATCCGTCTTGGGTACTATGATGATAGGTTACCACAAGGTGAGTTTCTTGGTCATTACTGCCTACCCTAGTAGCTACTGCAACTATTTCTTCATTTCACATGCTTTTATAACATATTGTCTATATAGCCCAATATATGGAAATGTAGAGTTAGAAAACAATTATATCTTGTGATCCACTTCCCTCTTATGTGGTAACCCCTTAGGATCCTAAAATACTTCTCTATATTCCTTGAAAAACACATCCAATTAATGTTTCTTCTCTTTATTATATCCCTCTAGAGATGCCTTTCAGTTTTACTAATTCACCACATGGTTGATTCTCTCTTAATGAAAGAAATACAAGCTTACTACTAGAATTGATCATTTTCTTTGCTTCGTTAGAAATTTCTAGACATATTGTATTTACCTTTGTGTGAATTGATGATGATATAATTCCCATCCTTGATCAGGTGCTAGTAGTTTTCTGTCCTCATGAATATTGCTTCCATCATATACAAGTAGGGGCTTCCAAACACTACACCACACACATCAAGTGGTACTAAATATACCTCCACTTCATATATATAGTTTGCACTTATAGAAAATTGGATATTATATTGTTTATTGACCTTGATATCTACATCCTTATTTACCCATACCAATGGATATGGGTTAGGATGATCATGAAATTCCAATCTACCCTTGATGACCATATATTCTTCTTTGAGGTTGGCCTATGAACTAGAATCAAATACAAAATATCCCTTGGTATTATTGACCTAGGTATTGATATGTAAGAGTTTAGTCATCTCCTTCTCTTCCTTATGATGAAGGCTACTCAAGTTCACCTCCTTTTTCACCATAGTTCATGCAATATTTTCATCCACATATGATTTTCTATTTACCAAGTTGCTCGAATACATGGCTATAAAGTTATTATTTTTTTCATCCTTCTTACATTTCTTTGGATTCATCTATGGATGTATCTTCCAACACTTGTTTTTGGTGTGTACATCACTATTAAAATGGTTATATTGGCTATTTGGATCCTTTCACTGATGTGTAGAGTTTATTGTATTCTTTTCCTTTCCTTTCCACTTCTTATTCTCTTCATTGGAAACATCTTAGTGGCATTTTTGTTTGGAACCACTAATATTTCCTTTATGATTGTCTATGTTCTATAGATACTATGATTGCACATAAGTGTCATCAATTGTCCTATGTTTAAAAAGCATCACTTGTTTCCATAAATGACCGTGTAGACCCCTTAGATACTTAAGGAGCACATATAGGTTCTTGGGTGATTCATATTGAATCATTCTATAATTTGTCATATATCTTGGTCATTTTTGGGTGGAAACAATTGTAGGAATCATCATTTAGAGCCATTTTAGTAGTAGCTCCCAATTTGGAAAATTGGGTCCAAAAAACCATCCTAAATATTATAGATCCATTTTGAGTCATCAAAGCATTTTTTTCTCTAAACATTATCTACGAGAACATTCCATGTTTTACACATCGAGACCTTTCCATGGTGCAAGAATATCCTCAATCAAAGTTTGTAAAGAAGAGTTATAACTCTAACAAACTGACCTATCATGTTTACCACCATGGTATGAGTGGATGCCACATCAACCCCAATTACTCAAAATGTGTGGGGATAGCCACATATTGTATTTTCAAGAACATTAGTGATAAGGTTTGGACCTTCTAGAATGACTATCAAGTTATTTTAAATATCGAGTTGCTAGGAGGAGAAAGGTTTCCATTATTTTTCATTGTCTCTTGTTCTATAGCTGAGAAAAAAATATGAGAGTGGTATTTTCGTAGAAATAATAGAGGAGAAGGAGGATTCTATAGTATCTGTTCAGGACATAGTGTAAAAATGTAACCCCATAGTGAGTTCCCATTCCTTTATATGCACATTTTATAACTGAAACAAAGATAGTAGAGCATAGGCCTCACCTTCTAGTTTCGTTTTATCCTGTATTAGGTTTCCTAGGTCAAATATTGTGTACATTTTTGTGGATGGTGTGTATTTTGTTAATTTTATTTCATTTTTATATTTAAATTATTTCTTAAATTCAAGTCATAAGCTAGAGATAATAAATCTAGGATCTAAGGAAATAAACCACATAAATCTAAGATTTCAAAATATTATAAGATCTTTTGTGATGAACTGGTATAGTGGAATATCCATGAAATTTTATATAGCATATTGGTATCAAATAATGTTTTCTTTGGGATATCTATGAAAATTTATAGGATCTAGGAATTGGCTTCATAAAAAAGTCACAGAACCCTAGCAATGATGGATGAGTATGTCTACAACAACCCTCAAGATCTAACAAAAGAGAGATTTATAGGATAGAAGAGATATCACAATATGTCCCTCCTCATGGCACATGTAGTAAGAAATATTAGATCGTTCGAGGAGGTTGGAGGGTGTAAATCAAATATCGGATCAGAGGGGAAACTACTAAGAGAAAATGAAGACCTAAAAAAGGATTTGAGGAAAGATACGGAGAAAGAGAAGAAAAGCTCCAATGCCATTACCCCTTCACACTTTTTGTTTAATATGGAAGAGAAAGTGGATATCAATCCATACCAAGGTGAGATCAATGCATTAAATTTGAGTCATTGGTTGTAGAAATTAGAAGTCTATTTTAGTGTTCATAGTATAGATGAGGAGAATAATATTTCATTTTCCAGATTGAAGTTAGAGGGACATGCTTTAACTTGGTGGTAATGTCACAAGAAGACATTTAGGTTGGAGGGTGATCCACCAGTAACTAAGTGGGAGTATTTTAAATCCCTCATCCCAATTATATCCTATTGAGTATGTAGAGGACTAATGGATCAATTGGAATTACTTCAAGAAAAGGAAGGGGTAGAGTGTATATATAGGAGCACACCACCAAGTGCAAAAAGATGGCCTTCATGTTGGGCATCTCTTCCCAGAAACTAGATCTTCTCCTCAAGTATCTGGTGGATCTACATAATCATATATGAAAGAAAGTGATGTTTTTCAAGACAAGGACAATGGACTAGGAATGTGTATAGACGCAATATCTAGAAAACTGAGGACACAAGAAAGGGTAGCTAAGTGGTTCACAACAGAAAGATCACTAGAAAGATTCCAAGGAAGGGAAGAGGAAGTGGAAGGAGGGTAAGGAAAATAATACAATAGCCACTACACATCAATGAAAGGCTCCCAACAACCATTTCAATATTAATGGTCACATCAATAAAAAGTCATGGAAACTACATCCAGAGCTGAACTTGAAGAACCACAAGAAGGATGAAAAGAAAAAGAATCTTCTAGCAACGAATTTCAATAATTAGGTCTAAAGTGTCTCCAATGTGGATGATAATATTGTCTTCACATCAATGCAAAAGGAGGTGAATATTGGTAGAATTCATCACCAGGAAGAGAAGGATATGACCAAACTCTTCAACATTAAGATCCAGGTGAAGAAGACCAATATAGACACTCTTTTTTACTTCGGTTCACATAATAATATCATAATAGTGGTTCTAGTCAGAAATCTTGGATTGGAGATCCAGGAACATCCTAACCCCTATCCATTAGGTCAGGTAAAAAAGGAGGAAGATATCAAGGCAACAAAATAGTGTAATATTAAATTCATTGTAAGTGTAGACTTTATTGATGAAGTGATTCTGGATGTAGAACCTCTGGACTTTTGTGGTGTATATTTTGGGATCCCATACTTGTATATGAGGGATGAAATATTCATGCGAGGATCCAACTAGTACCAGCTAATAAAGGATGGTAAGTCCTACATAATCAATGCACAAAAAGGTAAATCAAAGAGAGCATTGGCTTAGTTGGCACTTACCAATGCTCTCTTTNAAAGGTAAATCAAAGAGAGCATTGGTAAGTGCCAACTAAGCCAAGAAGTTGATTAGTTCCAATAAGAAATATTTTTTACTTTTCTTAATAGAAAATCAATCCATTGATGAGTCGATAATATTAAATACATATGTGACACACCCAACCCCCTAACTCTTACTTAGGCTAATGGGGTGTCAAAATTTCCTTTTTATCTCTTTGACTACTTTCTGTAAATGAATCTCATGGATGGATTCTCCTCGCTAAGAGGTTCCCAACAACTACAACCATGCTCAAAAAATATCTTGATAAAAAATTATGGACTTCCAAAGTTTCTAGGCCTTGAATGGACACAACCACCACATTTCCACGTGGCTCCATGTCACTCGTAAAATTCCACGTGGAAATATGGTG